>JARPMJ010009146.1:0-29299 GCA_033366665.1 Phoxinus dragarum | reverse complement strand
TATTATTTTAACAAGTATTTTTATTATTTTGAAGAGTAGGCTGATCATTTGTAAATGTGCTAAGCGAGGTGAGACAGGTGTATGAACCAATACTTACTGTGACGGAGTAAACGAGAGCAGCCGATCCCAGGGGTAAGCAGCAGCACAGCAGGGTAAAGATGGAATAGCACAGGTAATCTGGCTCTGGACTGGTCAGTGGACTGAAGGACACATTAGCTGGAGGCTGCACAGTGACCACAGTCTGCCCTGGATATGGCCTGTACATGTCAGATGCTGCCGGAGCTCCATAATGCTGCGCAGGTTGACCTGAAGCGCTGGGATAACTCTCAGGCGGAGGGTATCCAATGGAGTATTCTGGAGGGTTCTGCTGAAGTGGGAGTAAACACTGCCCTACTTCCATTGGAGACTTTTTGGGATCCATCATGTTTGTCTTGTGTTTTTTCCCTCAATAAGAAAGATCTGTACGTCTATCTCTGGTGTAGATTGATCTGTTGCGTACATCTCTCATAATCTTGTTTTGGTGGTGAAACTGAAGTGGTGAAACTTTCACTTCACCGTGAAAGTATATTTTCGTGTTTATTCTGACAACTTCAGTTACATTAATGCTAACACATCTGTATTTTTATAACAGTAAAATATGTAGTCGCGATGTTATATTGCTATGTTTATCAAAATAAAACTGATTTTAAAAAAAAACGTAGACCCCACTTCATTGGTAGGCTATTAGAATATGGCTTGTTGAATTTAATTCTTGTAAAAACAGACACTGTATTAAGCAGTGACATCTGTGTATTTGTCACACACACTTGGTCAGACTTTCCTTCGGGCTCGGGGTCCGGGGTGATGGTTGGCTCAGTCTTGGTTACTGGCGCTGGTTTTGCGGTAGGCTCGGGCTCTTCGCCTGTGGTGGGCTCAGGCTTTAACTCCATGCAGTGTGTGGGGCGTTGAATGGCTGGGCTCTGGTTCTGGAGCAGGGCTGGTGACGTCCTCCACACCAGTTAGGCGTGTATACCTGTATACATATAGGCTTACCCCCAGAACACGTGGAATATAACAGGTCACATTGGATTCTGTGATACTTTTGCTTCTTTTAAAAAAAAGCTTGATGGTGGTCGCTCGCTAGCACGCAGGTGCACACAACAAAAATGACGGTGTGGGTGGTCATCCTCATTGAGTGCGTAAGGCCCCTTATAGCACGACTTTTTTTGTTTGCACGTTGCTAAATTTTCAAAGATGCACCTGTAAACTCTCCAGTTCTACTCGTCCCTCTCAGAGCATTTGAACTGCCATTTCCGACATGGGTGTTGAGCGCGCTAACAAGGACTGCAAAGACTTCATTTTCTAGCATCAGTCGCCGCAGTGCACCTCCTGTGGCCAGGGGAGTGAGGTTTACTCGCACATCTCTAACTAGCTGGCCTCCGTCACACTTACCCTAAACCTCCCTCCCATCCGGGTCACGGCACCAAAAGTAACCCCTCCGATTCCGCTCTGAGCAGGATTCGAACCCATGTTTTCCGGGATGGGAGGCCAAACATTAGAAAATGTAAGTATGGAAAACAGACAATTGTCTTTGTGCTTTCAGACACCTTTTTAAAGATCAGACTCATAATGACTCATAATACATTTCTTATTGATTACCAAAGTTTTATGAAATAACAAAGATAAGAAGAAAAATAAATGTTTTAATTGATGAACATGTACAGTCAAAGCTTTCATTGTTTTAAAAATACAATAATGAACTTTAAAAAAGCATGTGTTTTAATTATGTAAATAATTAAAGGCAGATGAGTTGCATGAAATGAATGCTTTTGGAGTATTACAGCTCTCATACCAATAACTTGAGCAACACTAACATTTAAAAGCAGACCACCAAAAAAAATGTCATGGTCCCTGACCATCTATAGCTTTATTATAGATGGAATTACACTTATGGTCTATAATATGGTCTATAGCTATTGTTATTGTCATAGTTATTATAGCTAATGTTTGTAACTGCGATGACAGCAATAACGATATAGATGACAGTGATCAACCAGAGGAGGAGGCCAATAGCAACACTGACATGGTTAAGGATGCGAGCCATTCTGGAGTTTCTGCTTGCTATTGGTTGGTGTCCAAACATGTTAGCATCCCGAGTCTGTAAAAGTAAATTACAAAAATATTACAAATATTGGTATAAAACCTTTCTTAAGTGACATGTAGGCCTATAAAATCAAATCAAAGGTCTTCATAGGTCAGAATATAAACACAATAAGAAAACACAAAATGCAACTCTAAACTAAGAAGAAAAGTAAGGGATAATGTATAGTGAGGCGGTTGTTATAGCGAACACAACCCCAACAGGCTGATTGGGACCCCGACGCGAAGCGTTAATATTTAATAAGCGTTAAGCGTTAATATTCTAAACTAAGAAGAAAATGAGAAATATCATATATTATTTGATTTATAGTGGCTGTAAAAAAGAATAATCACAAAATGTATCACAGAGTTTTTAAACATCAGTGATTGGAGTGCATTAGGCTATATTTGTTAAATCTGTTTTTAAAAAGTTAGGCTACTACAACTAGATTAACTAGCTTGACATTTTCCATTCTTGCATGTTGCTTTAAGGAAACCAAGATGAATATGGCGTATATGGCATCAAAGTACCACAAGAGTGATTCGGCGCAGCTTCTCAGCTGCAGTGCACAAGCTCTGATGACACAGCTGTTTCACGATTGGCTGAATTCACTGCATGTCAACAATCACGTGTGATCATCTAACACCTTCAGTTCCACTAATGCTCACAAATCAGCATTTTTATAACAGTAAAATGTTATAATTATAAAGACTATACCCAAAAGTCATACCTTTTCTCTCAATGAATGAAGCTAACTTTACTGAAGCTAATGTCTGGCATTTTGAAGTGATTTTTTCCTCGTTCTGGAAGGTGACAGCCATGTTGGTGACCTAGGCCTACATAGTGCGAGACGAGAGATGTAGCCTAGTTCATTGATTTTCACATAAAACTAAATGTTACTTTCTTGACTTTCATAATGATCTTTTAAATTGACAAACATCATATGTGTAATTCAGGGCACAGTTCAGACGGAATAAAAAGATAAGTTGTCTCTCGCCATTGACTACCATACATCTTTTTTCCGAAATAAGGTCCCATGAGCCGGAACCGGAGGGGAGGGACTAACGCCCGTTTCACACATAGGCCTACTCCGTTTGCAGTGCGTTTGCGGCGGCTGCGGATCGGCTCCGCTGCGTGTCGGCTCCGTGCTCCGCTGTCCTTCAATACCCACCAGGTCCGGATTTGTTGCGGAACGGCTGCGGCCGAGGACCCACGAGATCTCGCTAATTCACGTGTGATCGCGAGATATGTAGTTTCGATAAACAGAACCACCAAACCAGAAACAGTTTTCCATCCATTTTCAAGGTGTAGTGTACATAGACAGTATATAAACGGTAGTGTAGGGAAATATGATCCACCATGATCATGGTGTATTTTATTCTGAAAATTAAACGGATCTTTTATTTTGTTTTGTTCTGTTTTTTGCTCGACTTCCTGTCCTGCGGACTCTGCTCTGTAGTGCTGCAGAGCTCTCCGGCATCCGGCAAAAATAGAAGCTCTGCGTATCTGTTCCGGAGGGCTGCGGATCGCCGGAGTCGGAACGCAGCCGTTCCGCAGTCAGTGAAAATACACACATTGACTTCAATGGAAACCTATTGACTCCGCCGCCGTTCCGGAGCGGATCCGCAGCCGTTCCGCAGTTGGTGGAAATTAGGGGTAAGAGGTTCTAGAGCTTTCACACTGCACACGGATGCGGTCCGGCAATCTGTTCCAGTTGCGGTGCGTATACAGCAGTGCAGCGATCGTTTACGCACAGAGTCTATTTTCTGCTGTGCTGCACCGCACTGCAGCGTATTGTTCACATTAAAATAAACATAGATTGACAAGAAACCGTAATAATTTTATCATATACTCTATCATAATTACAGTTAATGTGTTCTACATTTACTAAATTACAGGATCAAGAAATTAAAAAAAAATGTGTATAGTCCCAAGAGTTGCAAAATGCGATCAGATATGACTTTTCCCCGTCAAGAAATACATGATATGGCGAGGGGAGGGGGGCACTAGCATCACAGCAGACAATCACGTGAGAGGCTGGTGGAGAGAAAAGTAACTCAAAAACAAAGTGACAGTGACATGGATGACAATCGTCTCATTGTGGAGGTGGAAAAATACACAATTCTGTATGATCCACAGAATATGTTGTATACAGATTTAAATGCCAAAGAAAGGGCATGGGAAGCAATTTCCTCGGCTATTGGTGTCGATGCGTTTTAAAATGTTTGTTTCAAGTGCGATGTTTATAGGCCTTTAGTTGACTAATGAATACAAAAAGTTATTTATATGATTATTGCTTTTAAACGAGAATATAAATATATATTATTGCTGCATGTTGTTCTATTTAAAATGAATATGTACTGTGTTGCCCTTTTTATTTATTTTGTTTATCGTCACATTCAACCTTCATGTCATGCGAATTTATTAAATGTAAATGAACATCAGAATATGTAGTTGTAGCCTATCTGAATTCATAAGTAAATCATATTATATAGTTTTATTTTTGAATATACATATATATACAGAAGTTAAACAGGGTGTAATTATAAGTTTGTTATAGTTATGTAGTTATAATTAATTTTGACTATGTAATTGTAAATCAAAATGTTTAACTCTTTTGTCTTCTGGGGGCTAGCCCTCTCTTCCGGTTCTTATATTTTTTCAGTCTTAAAATGTGCATTTATAATCAGTACATTTATACATTTGTATCAAAATTACTTACCCCTTTTTTATTTTGTGACACACAGAAACTGCGTATCGGTAGCGCACTGCAAACGCAGCATATTTGAAAGCACTATAGCGCGTGCTGCTCCAGTACCGCACACGCACTGCAACACGCACCGCAAACGCACTTCAAACGGAGTCCTGTGTGAAACGGGAGGCAGCATGGCGCATCTCGTCTGTGTGACCTACTTAAATTGTGGTAAACGGTAAAACTGTTTGCGCTACAAACTAGTGTGCTTATTTACTAATAAGGCTGTTAATAAATTAAAATAATATGGAAATAAATACCTGTTTACAACGTCAATCACCATAATAAACTGTTTTTGCACAGCTAAAATAGCCTAACTGGATAAGATATTTGACACAGAAAGCCTTGAACATTCAAAATTAAAATGGCATAAAGTTAAGAATAAGGTGAATTACAGGCCTAAAGTATTGGAGTAAAGTGATAGCAGTGTGACATGACTTCTGTAATGCATAGTTTATTATTATTATTTTTTTTTAGAGAGAGAGAAATGATCTACTGTAAATTGACAATTCACAAAGTTGTTTTTGAACCATGCACTCCTAAAAATAAGGGTTCTTTATCGACACCAATAGTTCAATGCGTAACCTTTAGCATCCATGGAATCTTTCCATTGCACTTAAGGTTCTTTATAGGGAAAAAGTTTCTTTAGATTTTTTAAATGTTCTTCAAACTAATAAAAACAAATTTATTTTAAGAACTTTTCACCAAAATGTTCTTTGGGGAACCAACAGTGGTTCTTATCGATGGCATCACTGCGAAAACACACTTTTGTAACCTTTACTTTTTAGCGAGCCACCCCCTTTCTTTAAAAACGAAAGTCACTGGAAACCACAACAGCAAAACATGCTAAAAATACAATGCTGAAATTTTAAACAGAGGTTCAAACAATGTCACAATAGCTATGTTGATTCGAATAGCAAACTCTTTTTGATTTAAATTCAACCTTGATCCATGACATTAAATAGGCCTAATCATTAAAAATGCAGGCTGTAAACAATAAAGACTTTCTGAAGATTTAAGTAATTCTTTACATATTTAAACTCTGAAATATGAACCTTGGTTAATATTCTAGTACAACTATGACCTCATTATTTTGACTGTCTCTATTGTCTGTTTCAGTTCCACGTTGATATGAATCGTGACCCTGTGAAGTCTTGTTTAGCCCTTAATACAAAGTGATTTTAACAGTGCTCTAAACAATTTCAAAACAATATTTACGTCCCATATTATTTTAAAAATAAAGGTTAAAATATTTATTTATTTATTTTGAAGAGTAGGCCGATCATTTGTTAATGTGCTAAGCGAGGTGGTTCAGGTGTATGAACCAATACTTACTGTGACGGAGTAAACGAGAGCAGCCGATCCCAGAGGTAAGCAGCAGCACAGCAGGGTAAAGATGGAATAGCACAGGTAATCTGGCTCTGGACTGGTCAGTGGAGTGAAGGACACATTAGCTGGAGGCTCCACAGTGACCACAGTCTGCCCTGGATATGGCCCGTACATGTCAGATGCTGCCGGAGCTCCATAATGCTGCGCAGGTTGACCTGAAGCGCTGGGATAACTCTCAGGGGGAGGGTATCCAATGGAGTATTCTGGAGGGTTCTGCTGAAGTGGAAGTAAAGACTGTCCTACTTCCATTGGAGACTTTTTGGGATCCATGTTTGTCTTAGATTGTGTTTTTTCCCTCAATAAGAAAGATCTGTACGTCTGTCTCTGGTGTGTAGTCAGGTGAAGATTGATCTGTTGCGTGCATCTCATTCCTCTTTTAGTACTGGTAGTGAGAGGTTGCTCACTGCAGAGCAAATGGGTGGAGCTTACATCTAGCTCCCCCTCACTGGAGGTCTAAGCGAAGAGGAGTGAATGTATATTTTCATGTTTATTCTGACAACTTCAGTTCCATTAATGCTCACACATCTGTATTTTTATAACAGTAAAATATGTAGTCGCGATGTTATATTGTGCTATGTTTATAAAAATAAAAAACGTAGACCCCACTTCATTGGTAGACTATTAGAATAGTATGGCTTAATTGTTGAATTTAATTCTTGTAAAAACAGATGCTGTATTAAGCAGTGACATCTGTGTATTTGTCACACACACCTGGTCAGACTTTCCTTCGGGCTCGGGTGATGGTTGGCTCAGTCTTGGTTACTGGCGCTGGCATTGCGGTAGGCTCGGGCTCTCCGCCTGTGGTGGGCTCAGGCTTTAACTCCATGCAGTGTGGGAGGTGACTGGCTGGGCTCTGGTTCTGGAGCGGGGCTGGTGACGTCCTCATTTGGACAGATGGTGTTTGGGGTCCCGCAGTTCACCAGAAATCGCCCTGAGGACCAACACCAGTTAGGCATGCCTTTGTGCGTTCATTCAAGCTGGTTCTAAAAAATACACACAACGAGCAGTCTGGAAAGTTTGTTAGGCAGCACACCAGTTGTAGAAATTTCCTGATGTGGTCCTTGAGAGATTGCTGCTCCATGCATGCAGAGTTCAGAAGTTCACTCTGTTTTCAGTTTTGGTCCAGTGTTCTGTCACATACCGGTTAGTTGTAGTAATCGCACGACACAGGAGAATCCAAACATACACTTCTTTATTAATCCACAAAGATACACACAGTATAAAACACGCAACCACATGAAATAGAGACGATACCAGACAATGACCTGAAGAAACAAAGGTCTTAAAGGGAGACATAATGATTGACAGGTGAATGTAATCACTAAGCAAGGGAACAAATTAGTACTACACTGAACCCCCAGAAACAAACACATGGGAACAAAAAGACAACCAAATTAAACATAATCCTGACAACATATCTGTATATAATAAAAATGTTTTTAAAAAATACAAAAAATAAAAACCTGCACATGCATGTAAACATTTTTAGCAGTGTTGCCCACAAGATATTTTTAAACAAACAAAAAATTATAGAGGTAAATAAAGAAACTGGACCTAACAGTACAACAGTAAAAATATAATATATAATATAATATATTTAAAAAATGTGTTGCTGTTGAGGGGTCTCCAGTTCCACACCTTTTTCTCTAGAACTGAAAGTCATTTACAGGAAGCCAAAAAACCTGACCAAAGACCACACATATACTTTGGCCTACTTTATCAGTGAAGCATGACAGTTAAGAATGTGAACATAACTACCTTGTATTGTTTAAGCAACTTGTATTGTTTAAAATGCTTACATATTCTGACCAGCTGAAGTTTAGCCCTGTTTAGTAGTCAACTGCATCTCTTTTTTTAGTTATGGAATTATTTAAGTAAACTCAATTTACTTTTTAAGGGCTGTAAGCATTTACACCATTTTCACTAGAATCATTTGAGTATTTATATTTATATAGCGCCTTTCCAGAGCTCAAGGACACTTTACAATGTGCATGCAACAAGAAAGGGATAACACAGGGTAGACAATAATGACAAACAATAGTAGGTTAGAGTAACAGGAATACACAACAGTAATAGAGCATTATATAGAAAGGGCAGCAAACAGCAGAATGGAGACAAGCACAACGAGGTAGCCTACAGAATAAAAATGAAGAATGATAACATTCAGAAAATAAGTTAGTTGAGTAATGATTTGAATTCAGAAAAGTTATTAACACAACAGTGATTGGGGGAGAGAATTACACAGTTTAGGTGCAACAACCCTGAATGATCTGCCCCCCATTGAAGAGAGACGATGCCGAGGGACATGTCCATGTCCATGTCCATGTTTTAAGTTCTACCAGAAAGACTCGGAGAATAGATACTCGATAATTATGCATTTATTAACAGCCCAGCAAGCCACATGCAATAAGTTCTTTGGCGTAGGCCCCGTCCGTAACTCGCAATCCGAGGGTGGATTCAACATTTCCCGCCTGAAGATGGCGGGGGCGCAGCCGACCCCCAGCGGTATTGGAAGGGACCATCCTGGTGGTGGTGGGGAGGTTGAAGGGGAAATCCTATGGTGATAGGGAGGATGGACGGAGGAACCCATCTCGTTGATGGGGGGGAGAAATCATCTTGGTGGTGGTGGGGTGGATGGAGGTGAGTGAAGCGTCAGCATCTGCAAACTCAGACAAGTGTAAGTACGGGTCTTTTATACTTCTAGTATTAAAACGTGATTGGATAGATGAGAAGATAATAAGTGACGCAACAATTGAGTCTTCCCAGCAGAACTTGCGCTAAAGCTTTCATTTTCATGCCATGCCACGCCATGCCTTTGTTTTATGTTTGATCTTGTTTTGTGTATTAATAAACTGCACTTGGGTTCTACAACTTGCCATCAGTATATACATAATCAGTATAACAATATAACAGGGGGACTATAACAGGGGATCACATGACAGACATGAAACAAGAACATGAAACAAACCCAAAACGTGACAGAAGTGAGAAATAGGAGATGACAGAAGTTTCAGGAGAGTAGGAGCCGGGTTAAATCGACGGGATGAAGAGTTGGATTTCAAGATTAACTCAGAGACAGAAGATGGAGTAGTCAGAGAAAAGAAAGTCAGAGACTGACCCCACAGATAGATTCGGCAAATAGCTGAGCTTCGTAGCATTGTTAGAGAAACATGAAATAGGATATAACAGTCGGCTAAAATTAGGCTAAAACCAATTAATTTATGATCAGAAATACCAGTCAGAAGAAGAGATGGAAGAGATATCAATCCTGGATGTATGGATCAAATCAAGGATATGACCATGCGTATGAGTAGGGAATAGGGATATTAACATGCTGAGTCAAATTATAACATTCAAAAACAGACAGTAATTGATTAGAGCCAGTCTTCAATACCTTATATTCAAATGTACATTTACATTTATGCATTTGGCAGACGCTTTTATCCAAAGCGACTTACATTGCATTATCCTATACATTTATGTATGTGCAATCCCCTGGGATCGAACCCACAACCTTAACGTTGTTAACGCAATGCTCTTACCACTGAGCTACAGGAAAGCGTGTAGCTGTATAAATGTAGTCTATTGGTGTCGTGAAAATCAAGATGAGTGAGTCGATGACAGCAAGACCCTCCTTTAGCGTTTAGCTAACAGATCAACCACATAGGAAACATGTTTATGTGTATAAAAACAAAACAAAAAAAACCCCTCCTCAAACAGTCCTGCATTGATATCAATGATTTATTCAGAAGTATAAATATACAGATTAATAATAGGTATTATTAATATATGAATATTAACTCATAGTTTATATACAAGTTGAGATGACGTTCAAATCACAGTTGAAATCACATTGTAATTTTCTTGTATTTTACCTTGTCTTTAGTTTTTTGTTATGTTCTATTATTGCATTAGCTAATGGAGTTATAATGTATGAGAGGCAAACTTTAATTAATATTGGAAGAGACCTTATCACTCAAGCTGAGGAATTGAGTAAACAGGGCACATCAATGCCTATATATTTTTAGTGAATGTCCAGTCATTATTTAGAGCCTGAATAAAGTTCCAGCGAGTCGTCATGTTTTTTTTGTCTTACCGAAACATCACAGCAGCCATTCCAGATCATGCTGTGCAGCTGCCAGGATTCTCCATTCACCGCATGGACAGGATGGAGAACTCTGGGAAAACCCAGGGTGGAGGAGTGTATATCATGGTTAATGAGAAATGGTGCAGCACAGAAGGCACACGTCGTCATAAGGAGTTATGCACATCAGATCTGGAATACCTTGCCATCAAATGCCAATATTTTTATTTAGCCAGAGAGTTTACATCAGCCATCATTGTGACTGTTTACATTTCAACTCAGGCATCGCACAGGGCCTCGTGCTTTAAAGGCCTTGTAAAATTTGACGAAGGTATCTTGAATTGGCCCGTGAACCAGGATTATAATGCAGGGATTTCAGAGAATAAAATAATAAACTAGAATTTATTGTAATGCATTTGAACTATTTGCAAATAATACTTTTCACATTCACTCAAATCATATGCTAATACCGAAAATCGCTCTGTTAATGTATATTAATCTTAATATAACTAAACAGCTACATATGCCTAGACATATTTAAAAACCAACTAATAAAATGACAAAAAAAATGACTGAACTGGAAATACATAAAAAAAAAAAAAAAAAAAAAAACTACAATAGTATCTCAATGATCCTAGAATAACACCGCGATTAATGCCTTGTCACCCATATTAATACATTTAAATAATGCTTGTGTGAGTATTTGCAGTGCGTTTCTGTATGTTTGCATTGTGAACATTTGCAGCACGTGTTGTCAAACTGATTCATTTTTTTCTCTAGCCATTGTATGTCATGTTGTATTTTTATTAATCTTGAAAACTTGTGCTTTTTCTGGATGATTTAGAGTGAACTGCGGTGCTAATAGAGTCACACGAATGTGCACGTCGCGCAGCTGTGCACAGAAGACCTCCCTGGCCAATTCCTCTGAGGAAGGACCTCCTTTCTCAGGGACGGGGCACCCTATGGCACCCTCGTCTCGATCTTTGGAACCTCAACGTGTGGCTTCTGGACGGGACGAGGCTTGAGTACCCTACCACCAACGGTGGTGGCTACCATCACTTCCTCTAGAGCACAGGTGTCGGAGTCAGTTCCTGGAGGGCCACAGCCCTACAGAGTTTAGTCCCAACCCTGCTTCAACACACACACACCTGCAATTTTCAAATTAGCATGAAGGAATTGATTAGCTGATCAGGTGTTTTTAAAAAAATGTTTAGGGTTGAAGCTAAACTCTGCAGGGCTCTGGCCCTCCAGGAACTGACTCCGACACCCCTGCTCTAGAGCATCGTCCACAAGACATGCCTACGCGTTGAAGTGGAACCTCTTCGTCAATTGGTGCTCTTCTCGCCAAGAAGACCCCAGAAATTGCCCGATCAGTGTCGTGCTTTCCTTCCTGCAAGAAGGGTTGGAGCGAAGGCTGTCTCCATCCACCCTGAAGGTATATGTTGTCCTCTCATGTACTCGCTTCAACCAGCCGGTACTAGGACCCGTTTAATCTTCGCTTGCTTGCCATTCCACTCCAGGGACTGGATACGTGCGATATTCTCCCCAGGTGAGCCTCCCAGAGAAGCCCTGAGTTCCTCCAGCACTGTTGCGGCAGAGATATGCCACCGGCAGCTTTCGCGATTGGCTAGGCGCCGCCATGTGCATGGTTCCCCCTCTGGGGCGACCCCCACATGTGTATCTCCACTGTAAGCCTCTCTGAGCATGTGTCTTTCTCTTGGCAATTCACCTTGCCACCCCTGGGGTTGAAACATTCCACCCTGCGGGCTGGACACCCCAGTGTTCTCCGTATGCACCACCCTCCGGGTCATATGTGTATTCTGTAAGGACAGAACTGTAAGGCCACCAATTGCATATTTCCACTGAGATATGCTTCCCAGTGTACCATGGTATTCCTGTGTTATAGGAGTCCTTCTTCCACGCTAGTCTCACGACAGTGAGCTCAGACTTACGCAGGGCACTGGAAGACAGCCGAGGTGGCGTGATTAGACTGAGAACCCCAATCGCCAGTCACTGACGTAACTCGTAGTGACTACGAAAGGGAACATCTCGGTTACGTATGTAGTGAACGGAGACGTTTGTTGTTGTGCTTTCAGATTCTTTTTAAAGGTTTGATAAAATAAAACATCAGACTCATAATTTTAAATACATTTATTATAGATTACCAATGTTTTATGATATAACAAAGATAAGAAGAAAAAAAAGTTTTATTTAATGATACAATCAAAGCTTTCATTGTTTTAAAAATACAATAAAAATACAATGTTTTAATTATGTGAATAATAATAAGGCAGATGAGTTGCATGAAATATACGAAGCATTCCTCAGATTGAGCTCCTTATGCATTTGGAGTCGTACAGCTCTTATACCAATGATTTGAGAAGACCACCAAAATGCCTGTGTATTCAAAACATAATGTGTTCATGTTTGTATAACCTTCATGTGTTCATGTTTGTATAACTTTCTTTTGTCCTACCATAATACTTCTTACTATGGTTATAGTCAGTTTGTAATTGAGATGATGATCAGAATGCTTCTGATGACAAAGATCAACCATAACAGGAGGCCAATAGCAACACTGACTTGGTTAAGGATGCGAGCCATTCTGGAGTTTCTGCTTGCTATTGGTTGGTGTCCAAACATGTTAGCATCCCGAGTCTGTGAAAGTAAATTACAATAATATTAAAAATGTTGGTATAGAACCTTTCTTAAATGACATGTATAAAATCAAATCAAGGTCTTCACTGGTCAGAATATAAACACAACAGCAACTCTAACAGTGAACAACTAAGAGTAAAATGAGAAACCAAATATATTATTGAATATTTGATTTAAACTGGCCATAAAAAAAAGAAAAATCACAAAACATATGAGTTTTTAAACATCAGTGATTGGTATGCATTATAGCATTTCCACTAGATTTAGCAATCTTCAAATCTGTTTTTAAATGTTTATACAACTAGATTAACTGGCCAGGATAATAAAATAACTAAAACCAAGATAATAAATATAGCTGCAAGCAGCGATGACAGGCACAGAAATGACTCTAAACAATCACACACACACACACACACACACACACACACACACACACACACACACACACACACACACACACACACACACACACACACACACACACACACACACACACACACACAGAGAGAGGTGGAGTGAGATTAAAGGATAAATTGGAGACTGATTACCAGTTAACACTTTTCTCAGCTACCATGCTTTTCTCAACCCTGTTTAAAAATAGGCATGGGCTGCCATCAAGTGGTTATACTGTGTATATTACATTTTATCTTATTTATTTAACCAGAAAAATCTGCATATTTTTAACTTGCACATAATAGGCAACATGAATTATATAAAAATAATCAAATGTGTTATTTTTTACTTTTTATTTATAAAATTATATATTGGAATAAATGGTATATAATTTATTATTTAGAAGATATGAGTAACTTCCAGTTTCCCTTTTTGTCATTCCTTTATTGCCTTGCCATGGCGACACAGTTTAAGATATCCAATACCCATTCGCAATTTAACATCTTCACTATTGAATCATGTTGAGAAAGTTTGGTGTGAATCGTATGACACTTATTGGAGCATGCAGTACAGAGTCATTTTTTTCCGCCTTATATTCATTGCCTAGCCAGTAGCCACAGCCAAACCATTCAAGATATCAAAAATCCACTCGCAATTTAGCATCCTCAATGTCTTGACTTCATGCTAACTGAGTTTGCTGGTGATTGGATCAATCTCCTAGAAGGAGTAGCCTATATTAAATTCCATAGAATGCGGTTTTCAAACATTCAAGTGTGTGGCCAGCCGAAGGAAAACAATAGGGCCCTTCGCCCCTTGTAGGACTTGGGCCCTAAATATACTATTGAGTGAACAATAGCAGATAAGACATTTAAATTGAATCTCCTTAAGGCAATCTGATTTATGGAAAACAAAAAAATGGCTTTATTTAATGTTCATGTTTCTGTTCTTCTAATGCAAATAGTGGATAAAGCCTCATTTGAAACTTTCTGAAAACAATTGTCTTACCGTGATTAATCAACTGGTGACATTTTTACCCCTATTCACATGTGGTTCATTCACTGCCTTGCCTTAAGTGGGGAATTTACAAAAACACATTTATTTTGGCACAGCTAATGATACAGACAAAACCCTTTGTGATGACAGGTTGGCCATCTAATCATTCTCATACTGTCACTGTCCCTTACTTATTTTCACTGAATATCAAGTTTCACTATGGAATATAAAACATTAAATTGAATGTGTTTTTTTATTTTATTTAAAATTTTTACTTTAACGCCCACACATAGCTAATACCTCAGTTTAACGTCTCCTGAAGGACAGTGTTTTTTACAGTGGCATTGCGCCCCCTGGTTGCATCCAGTGTAACTTCAGTTTTAGTAACGGAGGCTGCAGTTTCAGGACTGCAGTCCTATGACGTCTTTTTTTTTTTCTTACGAGAGAGATTGGACCTCCTGTAAACTGACAGCGATTCACAAAGTTGCTTTTGATCCATAGCGAGCCACACTCTTCCTTTAAAAGCGATAGTAGCCTACTGGAAGCCGCAAAACAGCATTTAATGCTACAAATAGGCCTAGATGTAAAAATGTTAACAACACTACAACGTTGACATTTTAAACTGAGGTTCAAACAAAGTCACAATATCAATGTTGATGCGAAAGGCAAACTCGGAAGGAGATTTGAATTCAACCTTGATCCATGACGTTAAATGATCATTAAAAACACAGGATATAAACAATAAATACTTTTTTTAAAAGTATTTTAATACTGAAAAATGAACCTGGATAAATATTCTAAAACAATGGCCTCATTATTTTGACTGTCTGTTTCAGTTTCACTTTGATTCCTTTGAGTTCTACAAACACTTTAATTAAACAATATATGTCCTTATATTATTTTAACAAGTATTTATTTAATTAGAAGAGTAGGCCGATCATGTGTAAATGTGCTAAGCGAGGTGAGACAGGTGTATGAACCAATACTTACTGTGACGGAGTAAACGAGAGCAGCCGATCCCAGAGGTAAGCAGCAGCACAGCAGGGTAAAGATGGAATAGCACAGGTAATCTGGCTCTGGACTGGTCAGTGGACTGAAGGACACATTAGCTGGAGGCTGCACAGTGACCACAGTCTGCCCTGGATATGGCCCGTACAGGTCAGATGCTGCCGGAGCTCCATAATGCTGCGCAGGTTGACCTGAAGCGCTGGGATAACTCTCAGGCGGAGGGTATCCAATGGAGTATTCTGGAGGGTTCTGCTGAAGTGGAAGTAAAGGCTGCTCTACTTCCATTGGAGACTTTTTGGGATCCATGTTTCTCTTTGATATTTTTCCTGCACCCCTGAAGGAATAAGAAAGATCTGTACGTCTGTCTCTGGCGTGTAGTCAGGTGAAGATTGATCTGTTGCGTGTGTCAAGTCTATCTTCTGGTTACTGGCAGCTGGGTTGTGTTGTAGTGTCAGGGGAGGAGTGACAGGAATTCTGGCACATATTTACTTTTACTGTAACTTTTCCTGTTTGACTGCATACGTCACCTGGTGCCATCAACATGTAGCTTGAGTTCAGGAAAATGAAATACCAGGAGACAGATAATTTAATGATTCCTGAGCATGTTTCTTTTTTAAATCTTTCATTATCTGGTTTCTGGTTCCTCCTGTCAGGTTCCTATGCATCAAATGATTCAAATCTCGATTTCGGTATTTGACTAACATTTTCACTTACAGTAATGCTGCAGTCGGCAAGTCTGGCAGATTGAGGGGACTCCCCCACCACCGAGCACCCTCCCATCGAGTTTGCGAGCTCGTCAGTGCAGTCGACAGAGAGTCGAGTGGTTATGACGCAATCGTTAGCCTATTTTTACAAAATCGGCTTCTACGGGGCCATAACATAACATACAAGGTAATGGAGCCTTTTATACATTGTCGTGTTTCTTTAAAAATAAATAATGGACAAATGGAGTCTTTAAACGCCTCAGGTGTAAAGTTATTCGGTGTCAAAGTGACGCCAAAATGAATGGGAGTCAATGGAATGCTAACAGCGGGTGATGGTCTGCTACAATGGCGGGCCCCGAGGGAAGCTTTAGTTTCCGGCTGATGGATTACCCCCTTGATTATGTTGTTCTGTTGGAGCATAGTGTCGGTTTCAGTGAATATCGTCAAAAAAATCTTCAGCTTCAATTTGGTTGATCACTGGGAACTAACAGTCTTTGTGGTATTTTTGGTTGTTTGCTTGTCAAAAACAAAATTCACTCATAACTTCTCAGGTAGGTGTAGGTGTTAACTGTCAGACGCATCACTTCCTGCACAGTTGTGGTTGAAACTTGTGTTGCACATCTTGTAGGGTTGTAGACAAACTCTTCTGCTAAAATGTAATAACGGTAGTCATATTTTCATTTATAATTTTATCCTCACATTTTTAAATTTAATGGGGGTTTCTAAAAACATTAAACACACGCAGTGTGGGTAGTACAATCTGATGAACAGCGTCCTCTCCTGTGACTTTTCTCCATTTATTCTCAATTACCCCCCATGATCCCACACTTTCAAAATCAATGCGCTCAGGGATGCAAGAGAGACTCCGCCACCCGCTGTAACTTTAACCACTGGTGTCATTGTCAAACAGTGTCACTTTAGAAAATTAGTGATTTGCATATTTTTTCCATTGTTTTATTTTTGCACTGTGGATTCTTTTCTCATCCAATTCTATTGAGGAAGCACTGCCTTGCCTATTCAGGTGAAAGGCCCCTTATAGATCAGCCTGGTCTCATTAATACGTAGGTATTAATACGTAACATTTACAGGTACAAAGCGTACATTTTTGTACGTTTGGATAGATGGTGAAACGTTTAATATAGGCGTATTGACAACATTTTAATGTAAACATTAGGTATTTACAGCAACAACAAAAAAAAGTTAAATAAATCAAAATAATTTTATTTTGGATCCCTTAACCCCACCCCCTAACCCAAAAATAACAATTTTATAGAGTATATAAAAAGAATATGAAATCTAATGGACAGAAATGTGTAAGAAAATTTAAAAATTTTGTAAAAATTATAAAAAAATATATTTTGAGCCCACTCTTACCTCTTAATCTACCCATAACTGTTTCTAAAAAAATATGCACAGTAATAAAGAAAAACATAACAGACAGACTGTCTGTATAAAAGTGTATAAAGAGTGTATAAAAAGTACTGATTTTCATGATAACATTTAATTGGCCAATCAAAGCTTACATTGTTTTAAACATACTATAATCGGTGTATGTTTTAAGTACAATTCATTGAGCAAATAACATTTCAAATGCAGCGAACCAAATCTATTTGTAATCTGCATCCAAACATGACAGCTTGTTATTCTTAATAACCATAACCTGTTGGAAAATCACCAATACAATGACAACAAGCCCAATAGCAACGCCGACATGATTCAGGGTGCGTGCCGTTTTGGAGTTCTTCTCTGCTAATGCTTGTTGTCCTGAGTAGTTGGCATCTCGAGTCTGTGAAAACAACAGTGAAACATGTTAACCACTTCTGTTCTCGTTCTGAATCTCTTGAGCAAGTGGCACAGGGGGGAATTCTCAAATGAGGGTGCAAACTCCACTTTGCAAACTTCCACCAAGTCACACCAACATGATGTCATCAATGTATACGTTTTAACCATTTAATTTTTTTATTGGCAATAATGTAATTTAATGTTGATGCAAATCCTAAAGGTTGCCAGAAACTTTTCATTAAACTGATCTGTGTGCTCAAAAAATTTGGTTTGCTTATGGATCTTCATCCTAAGTTGTCATGTGGCCTAAACAAGTGGTTGGGACAGGCATGATTTAGGAGATTTCACTTAAAGGCATAGTTGTAAAATGTAAATTATCCAATAATTTACTCACCCTCAAGACATCCATGTAGGAGACCGGTATGTAAGGATTACCGGTATGACAAACAATGGATTTGTAAAGCTTTTTATTCAACACCGACTTTTCAAAATGTTGTGCGTCTGTGTGTGTGTCACTCTCAGTCTCAGTGTGTTTGTCACTCTCAGTCATAGAAATTGACCATTATAAATTTAACTTAACCACACAAACATTGTTTGTGTGTAAGGATCTTTGTTACTCTCAGTCATAGTAATTGACCATAATAAATTGAACTTGAACACTTGAATATTGTGTTTGTGTAAGCACGTTAGCTACTGTCAGTTAGTGTTGGCCATAATAAAATGTAAAGTGTGTGTGTGTGTGTGTGTGTGCGTGTTGTAACATTTCATTGTTGTTACAACTAACCCCGAGTCATGAGCTTACACCTTACAGCTAACAGGCAAAACATTAGCACTAATAACTTGCATTAAAAATATATACACAGACACACAATAAACATAATTTAAATTTGATGAGTTTAACAATTTTATTAATTATTTTTCCATCTGTATCATCTCATTGTCATTTTAAGTTTAAAATGGTCAAACGGTGTGCATGTGGTACATGCAACTCCGACACTAGGTATCCCAAGAGGCTGGGCGACGGTGTGTGTATTGTTGACCCTTTCCCAAGCCACATTTTAACCGAGATAAGTGTCTGCTCTGGATTAAGTTATGCGGTAAAACCACAACACCAACTAAACGTGGATAAATTAAACAAGGATGTCTACATCTGTTCTAAGGAAAGTCAACAACGTATTTGAACGTTATCTTTAACATCTCTAACGTAACGTTAGGCTTATGTTAGCCTAACATTAGAAAACGTTAACGTTAGCTTCTAGCTGCGTTGTACATCATGTCACTTAGCTTCATTAACGTATATGTGAATAACCGAGATAACAAATGTTAGCATTGTTGTGCTGAATGATTCATGTAAATACTGTAGCACCAAACTAACAGAGAGGTAGCTACTCTCGGTAAAGATGGTAAAAAGGCTTGTCCTGGAAACATATGCAACTTAGACCTGTACATATTTAATTTGATCATGAACCTATAATTACACATTGAAGCACAACATTTTAGACAACTTTCTACCAAAACAACTGGGGAAATTTTTATATTTTTATTTTATTTTTTTCGGTTTATCACGTTTACACTGACCTGTAAATTTTTGCCTGGAGCTGGAGCTTTTCATCGACCTTCTCAACAATAAAATTATTAATATAACTCTCCAATGCATATAAGGCCTTTTTTGGTGACTTCGAGATGATATATAATCTTTCTGTCTCCAAAAATCATCAATTGCCTCCGGTGAAATATCTCCTACTGTGCCAGCTGCCATAGCGCCTGTCACCGAATGTTGACTGTGTGTCCGAGTGAGTGGAGGGGGCGTGGCTTAGCCATAGGTCACTTAATTACGTAGTAGTGGACGTTGTAATAACATGTAACAAAATGTAATTAACATGTAACTAAGTTATGGAACAGCCTGTACTTACAGATTGTAATTATGCACATGTAATAGGCAGCTACTGTTACACATACTGTATGTAACAAGCTGAGTCGGTTACATACGTGTTACAGACTTGGTACAGTGTAATTAAAGTGTACTTTGTGTATACATACCGTATCCATCTGTGTCTTAGTTTGATTTAACTCAGTAGTTCACAGCTTAAATACATGCAGTAGCTTCCTAATTACATTAAAATTACATAATATTACACAGGGATCAGCTACTTAAAATAAAGTGTATCAAGAATAAGTGTACTTTGTGTATACATACCTTACCTGTGTCTTAGTTTGATTTAACTCACTAGTTCACAGCCTAAATACATGCAGTAGCTTCCTAATTACATTAAAATTACATAATATTACACAGTGATAAGCTACGTAAAACAAAGTGTATCAAGATTGTACTTAAGTGTACTTCATGTGTATCTATAAACCTTATCCATCTCGGCTTGTTACATAGGCTATGTGTAACAGTAGCTATTACATGTGCATAATTACAATCTGTAAGTACAGGCTGTTCCATAACTTAGTTACATGTTAATTATATTTTGTTACATGTTATTACAACGTCTGTTACTAAGTACTTAATTAGTAATTACTCTGTATCACGAACACCGTAAAATAAAGTGTTACCACTACATCTGTGTTGAAAAAGATTGGCTTTTTTCACATATTAACATAATATAGGCATGTTTAATGTAAAGCAAATTCATTTGACTTTCCAGTACAATAGCCTATGTGTGATGGCAATGTTATACCTTAACCCTGTTCTTTAGCTTTTGCAGAGTAAGAGAATTGTGGACAGAAGATTATTAGTATAGAAAAAAAGTCTCATCTCTCAAATTCGGCCCATTTGTTCATGAAATTCCAACAACAAAATGCAGTTTTTACGGCCTTTATTGAGTGACGGATCGCTGTATAGACGCCTCAGTTGAAGCGGCAGTGCAGAGCGCGAGTGAACGAGGTTATCCCTTCCTCTTTAATGCTGTAAAGACCTTTGAAACTGAACTCATGAACTGAAATAATTTGCCGAAGTGATATGAAACTATAATGCGGTCAAGAGAGGTAAAAACATGCCTACACTCTAAAAAATGCTGGGTTGTTTCAACCCAATTTTGGGTAAAATATGGACTAACCCAAACGTTGGGTTAAAAATGTAATTTAAAAATTCAACCCAACTGCTGGGTTTGTCCATATTTTACCCAAAATTGGGTTGAAACAACCCAGCATTTTTTAGAGTGTAAATATTTTTATTTCTCTATCACATGAACCTTTTTGTGGATTTTTTAATGTGATGTAATCTTTAATTATAATTAAAGATTACATCACATTAAAAAATCCACTGTCACATTAAAAATAACCCGACTGTTGGGTTAAATAGCCATAGCGACGGTTCAAATTTTAACGGTCAAGTGTCAGACAGTCAACACAGAAGCTGCTGCTGCATCCTGATAATGAACGGTAAGTCATATTGTTTTTATTCATATATAACATAAAGTTTTGTGTACTGAGATACTTGAATATAATTATTCTAAAACTAAATTTTATATTTTTTAAAAACGAAGTTCCCTTTAGGCCGTTTTAATGATCCCAGGAAAGTGGGATCGGTTGTAAATTAACTTAGCTATCTCCGTTAGCTCGCTAGCTGTAATAAAGTAATTAATTAAAACATTATACTAGCGAAAACGTTAGTGATGTACTACCAGTAAGTTACCTAATATAAACTAACGTTAAGTAACGTTAGGCTTAAGTTAGTTAGCTAGCATTACGCCTGTTTTACGGTATTCGTGATAGCAAAGGTCTTATTAAAGGGACTTTAGTGATGGTCTGTCACAGCTGAAGCAGTGCTCCAGACTGGTAGCGTCCTTTTTTGTATAGGTGTGACTACAATTGTCACTAAATGCGGAACGAAAGAGCTCTATACTCATTAGAACCGTAGTGCGCGGACCATCTATCAGCTCGGCCCAGCGCCGCGAGCTCAGGCATCGGTCACACGACACCACAACAGCGCTGTGAGAAGCGTTTGAATTCGCTCAAATCTCCGAGATGAAAGGAAGATGAAAAAGTGCTGATATTACCAACAACATTGAAGCTGAAAACATGAGAAACATTGTGCAACAAATAAACGATTAGTGCATGATTAGTTAAAAAAAGTTTATGTTTTCCAATACACAGATTATTACCTTGATTTACAACACAAACTGCAACTATGGTATTTTGGCAGAAAAATATTCATAATGCATGTTAATATTCATGCATGTGCATGTAACAGTATTAATACTGGATAGTTGAAGCATCCAATTATAGTATTATAAGTTTTTTTTTTTTATGAAGTTTTTGCCTTTTATTTAAATGTGTTTTACTAAACGTGTTATACTTTTGTTTTAGACAAATGGGCTAATTTGTGAAGCAGACTACAACAGTTGATCTTCTGCCATTTAATTGAAACCTTTCAAGGTGAGTAAGCAATTAAAATAAGTGATATATTAAAGGGTTTTTATTAACTTATTTTTAAAGACTAGTTTACTTATCTGAACATATATATATTTTTTTCTGCTTCATTCTAACACAGGAAGGAGTAAATGGAAGTTTTACGCTGCTGGATGGCAATGGTTCTCAGCTCTGGTCCTGGACAGTGTACAATAGTGCACATTTTGGATGTCTTCCTTATCTGGCACCGGTCTTGGTGTCCCTCTAATATAACAAGCTGGTAAGTTGAATAATGATTAGAGAGACCAAATGTGCAGTGCTGGGGCTACTACATATACAGGTACAGTTAATTACTTATGTTTGCTTGTTTTTTCAGCTGTCTTCCCTCATTTTAATACAATATGTTTTAATTTCTGTAGAGTCTGAGCTGTCTGATGACTGACAATGATTGAGTGGCAAAAGAAAGCAAGAAGTCCTCACAGTCAAGTCGAGGAGTTCGTGAGACACACACCACCTCAACAAACTGCAGTGCGTGGAATTGATCCTCTGGAACAAAAACTATCGAAGAAATCATTCGAGAACATCCCAGACTTCACCGTTTTCTTGGAATGGTAAGTTTAATGATGTTCAGTATAGCGGGTTTGCGCGTGACGTCACCATCGAGTGACTGCGGTTATACCCACTGAGTGGCAGAATGACTGTCGCAAAAACACCAATAAAATGGGAAAGAGCTTTTCAATTTGTTTGTACAACTAGATAAATCTGAGGTATATTTTTACAGACTGCCGAAAGCTAGTGGGAAGTTCTGATCATTTTACTATGTCTATAAATCTATTTAAAATGTTACATGTCAATAGCCAAATTCACCAAACACATTAAATGTTGATCACATTAAGAATAAGAAAAAAATTGCAATGCTAGGAAGAGGCCAAATTATGAGAAACAGAAATGATTGATTAATTTATCTGCGTCTTCAGCCAATGCAGTCTGTTAGTTTACCTCACCTCCCAATTTGAGTCGTTCATTCATCCCATGACATCCTCATAAACTGAGCTTTGCAGTCTGTAGTACCGGATATAGAATTGAATAGTTCACGTTTCGAGTCTATCAACTTCCCGTTCAAATCATTTCTTTCAACACATGACAGCCACATAAACTGAAGCTATGCAGTCGGCACCGGATACAGTGTTGATTAGTTCATCTCTCTGGTTTGAGTCGTTCAGTTTTATGTCACGTAACTGTGTTGTTATTAGACTATATAATATATATATATATATCTTTAGCAAAGGGATTTTCCCCATCATAGATAAAGTTTAAAGCATTGCCAACTCTTTAGTACCACATTAATATGGAAAGAACCATCATAACAGAAATTCTTAAATAATCAATTTAAAAAAATTTAAAAGCTATAATTTGATACCAAAAGCGCAGCATGATACTGTAAAAAAAAACTGACTAAATGCTTGTTTATAAGAAAGTTTGGGAATTATTAACTCATTTATGTGTCCAGCACTGTCACATGACAAAAGAACGAAAGACTCGGATCAGACCCAAAGACTCGAGAGATGAACTAATCATTTCTCTTTCCAGTACAGAACTTATAGGATGTTGCGCATGTGCAGTCAAAATGAACAAAGAATTTTATCAACCAACGCTAGTGCTTTGTGTAAAAAATCATAATCGCTGCGTTCACACTCTTGTCGTCTGCTCTCGCATTAACACAACACGTATGCGTTGAGGTGCTCTCGTGAACATGCCTTTGAGTTTAATATTTTGTATACTGTAATGATGTCTTCGCTACCTTACTGGGGCGTAAAAGTGATAGTTGCGTAGCTGTCAATGGAGGGACAAAAATTTCATCAAAAAGCTCTTTATTATGTTCCGAAGATGAACAAAAGTCTTATAGGTTTGGAACGATATGAGGGTGAGTAATTAATGACAGAATTAAAAATTTTGGGTGAACTAACTCTTTAACACCAGGTGTAATGACTAATTAGAGTGACCATCATTTAATTCAATACAGCACTGCTTTGATGTAACTTTTTCATAATTTAACACTGTTGATGTTGTCACAGTGCATGCCCAACTGAACTTTATTTATTCTTTTAAGGTTGGAACTAACATGGTGCCTATCTGAAGTTCTGAACCGTGAGACAAGCCCGTATCCACATGACAGCTGCTTGGGGACAAAGAGAACTTGCAAGTTTTTATCATATTCAGTGTGGAAGCAGACAGTTGAGCAGAAGACTTTATTTCAACCAATGGATGCGTTTCAAAAATGTTTTACATATATGACATAAACAATTTCAAGACCTCTGCACCCATTTGGTTGTTTTTGTAGCATTCAAACTTTAATATATTCAGAGTAGTTCCTTCAACACATTGCTGCCTCATTAAGAACTTTGATCATCATCATCATTAGGTCCTGTAGTCAACATATGTATTTGTAGTTTTATTACTTTAAGGTATGTTTACAACAACACATCTATGCATTCAGTGTACAGAATAAAGTTGTGATTAGGATTTAATGTTATTCATTTGTGTATTCTGTCCATATTTGTATAGGAATTTAATGTATAGTTCTTGTGCTGTATATATATATATATATATATATATATATATATATATATATATATATATTATGTATGTTTTGAATGTGTTTGTACATATTTGCATAGGTTTTTAATTTATTATGCGTGTTGTATGTACACTTGTATTTTGAATGTATGTACACAATATATTTACATAAATGCTAGACTCCCCAATATATAGTGTGTCATTTATAAATATATTTGTTGAAACATATGTATTTTTTTATACAAATAAACAATCTGTATTTGAAAACAATGGATTTTATTTATTAAAATAAGGTCATAAATAAAAATAAATATTTAACTCAACTGTTGGGTTATTTTAACCCAACTGAAGTTTAACCCAATGCATTGGGTTAAAATAACCCACAGTTGGGAAGGTGCTATACTAACCCACAGTTGGGTTATTCGTTGGGTTATTTTTAACCCAACATTTTTAAGTGAGTATGCTTGTATAAAGAGTTAAGTAATTAAATAAATAGTTATAACATGGACTAATACTTACAGACCAGGAGTAAACCAGTGCAGCGAAGCCCAGAGGTAAGCAGCAGCACAGCATGGTAAAGATGGAATAGCACAGGTAATCTGGCACTGGATTGGCCAGTGGACCGGCGGGCACAAAAACTGTAGGCTGCACGGCGACCACGGATTGCCCTGGATATGGCCCTTGGGCTTAGGGGCCCTGGGGCATTGGCTGGCTTGGAAAGGATTGAGGGTATCCAGTAGGAATGTCCTGGTATGCTGGTGGTGGAGGCTGCACCATTCCTGATTTCTCAGATGAATTCCAGGCACCTGGGGGCTGATTTCTGGGATCCATTTGTCTGATTATTGGCTTTTGATTTTAATTCCTTTGCCTTGTGCTCTGCAGAGACGTATGTATTGCTGTACTACGGTTCAGACTCATATAGCACGGCGATGAACGGCAGCAGCAAATGGGAGACGAATTGTAGGTTATTGGCTGTAGGGGTGTGTCAAGAACTTTGGCACTGTTCCCATATACTGTGTGACAGCAGGATCCATTTTTGGTCTCACAATGACCCTGATGAGAGACATAAAATATAAGGAGGATCAGATGGATTATTTCATCACAACTGATCATATTTTTGGACCTAGGACTCAGTGAATCTGTCAGCAGTCCGTCTAGATTCAAAACAGGGCTATTAACTCAACCTTCCACTGTTTTAGAAAAAAAGAGCACTTTTAATAAATTGAGGAACACCTTTTAAATTAATAAAACACTTTAAATAAAAAGCATTGAAAAACCTTTTGAATAAAAAGCACATTTACTGAACTAAAAAAATTTTCTTTTATACAAAATGTATATTTTACAAAATAATTTGTACACTAAAATCGCTAGACAAAAATCAAAGCCATGTGTCAACCCAAGTTGTGTTCTAAATTTTAAGTTGATATCACAAAAATTAAGCCCACAAACAGGATTTAAATCAACTTTTCCAGGGCAATGTTCGATTTCATAATTGTTTTCACTGGATGAATTTTGAGTGTTTAAAGGTTTAGTCCCTCATGTCGTTCCAAACTCGTAAAAACCTTCGTTCATCTTTGGATAACAAATTTATATTTTTTATGAAATTCGAGAGCTTTCTGGACCGGCCATAGACTGCAACGTCATTGCAACTTTCAAGGCCTAGAAAGGTAGTAAAGACATCGTTAAAATAGTCCATGTGACTACAGTGGTTCAAATGAAATGTTATGAAGCGACACAAAAAAACAGACAAAAATAACAACTTTATTCAACAATTTATTCTCTTCTGTGTCAGATCTCCTATGCCATCCATGTAGTAAACACAGTACTGCGCTTCCGGGTCCTATGTCAGAATGCCGGCTCATTATTGGCCGACACTGGTCATGTGAGCACCACGACACATGCGTGTGATGCTGATGCAGGAGCTGGCCAATGGTGAGCGCTTCCGGGTTCTATGTCAGAATGCCGGCTCATTATTGGCCGACACTGGTCATGTGAGCACCACGACACATGCGTGTGATGCTGATGCAGAAGCTGGCCAATGGTGAGCTGGCGTTCTGACCCCAGAAGCGCTGTACTGTCTTCAAACACTTGCACTTTGAAACCCATTTACAAAAGCTTTCGTTTTCAGGCCCCCAAAACGTTGTTTTCATGTAAATGATTGGCTAAAACGCATAAAAAGTTTTCCAATTTTAGTTGAAAATGGTGTCGTGTAAACCACCCCTCAGTCTGCATTTTTATCTGTTCCTTTGTTCTTGTTTCCCGTCAGTCTTTAATTGCCATGGACACTGCTATCAATACAACTGTTCGTCATTCAGTTCGTTATAATTGTATAGCCTACTTGTTCCTCCTTGCATTCAGTTCATTCTCGGGTATTCTTTATGTTGTTGGATTATAATCTTTGGATTTACTAGTGTTTGTTTTATTTAATAACTACAGTTATTTGAGCCGTTTGGAATCTTCATCAGACTACAATGTTACATTAATATTCCCAATCTATCAATGAACTATGTTATTTATAGTGCACTAAACCAAAAATACCTTCCTTCATAATATTTCCTCATTCACACAGCTGCACATCAGAGCTGTAAACTCATTGCTGGACAAAACTGGTGACACATTCTGTTGTGCCAAACTTTTTCTCACAAACAAAAGGTCCTCATCTTTTTATAGGAACAGAAACGATATAATATATTGTTCCTCAGGAAGTCATAAAAGCAGTTAAAATAGAAGTACAGATAGAGGAATTATTGCCTGCTATCTAATATTGTGAGATGCAATAAAGCAACATTTTGAACCATATTTTTTTCACTCTTCACCAGGGAATAAATTAGGCCAGTGTTCAGAAAATTCAACCTACTTCTCAGCATGATCTCACTCACTATATATTTGCATTGTTTTAGGGTTACGAGTCCTGCCTCAAAATATATACCAAACAGCACAATCTAATAGGGATTTCTTTCCTGAAGAGATTTCCACATTTCCATTCTCACGGTGACAGTGCATGTACATCTCGAATTCTCTTGGTGTTTCTGATTATCCATCTACATCATCCTAGGTAGATTTTCAGTATTTAATATTTTAAAGGCAAAATATTAGGCTAAATATGATGGATGTATATTTACGGAGTAATTCAATATGTTGTATAGGGGAATCAAAATGACAATTTTCACCTGCAATTTGGAGTCAGATTACAGGGGGTTAAAAATGACTTTAGAAGAGCATCATTATTTTATTTTTACACAGAGATTTGTAGGTCTATTAGCAAAAATCTGTTGACTTTATCAATCTTTGGATAGTGTGATGGAGAGTCTGAGACATTCGGATCCATTTGCAGTAATTTTATTGAAAGACACAATATAGCAAAGAGACAAGGCAGACTAGGAACAGGCAAGGGAGATCCAGGAATCAGAGTGGTTACCAGGCGCGGGTCAGGGCAGGCAGAGAACGTTCGTGAAGGATCCTTGGAAATACAGGCTGGGGTCGGAGAACCAGGAATACTTGGGAAGATATAGAGATCGCTTGGATATGAACGCCGTGGCAGAAACAAGACTTCGCAATGAAGGTGAGTTTGGAGCGTGCATATAAAGGGAGCTGAGAGAGTCAGAGTGAGAACAGGTGCGCTGATGATGGGATGGGACAGGGCTGGTAGATAATGAGTGTGAGGAGGTGGAAGATGGGAAGTGCAGTCCTAGTATTCAGGGGAAAGTGATCTGATGCCGCCAGAGGGAGGCAATAGAGGTCGCTCCGTGACAGATAGATGGATGGGACACCCTATTAGTCAACCAATACTTCTTAAAATGGATACTGAATTAAAACAAAAATAAAACATAAAATATTGCTGAACTTTATTAAAAAATAAAACCGTATAGGTCTACTGAAGCAAATGTAGGCCTACTGTACTTTTTAACTATAAGTATTAATATAGTAATTATACCATGATCATTCATGTTAGTTCTTATTAACTAAAGTTAAGAGATATTTTAATTGACCCCTCATGACCCCGTGTCATAATTGTCACGTGACACACACCACAGCCACAATAAACTGACAGATGTATTTCGTTTTTCCTTTTTTATTAAAAATATTCACAAACTTGCTTACCATGTCAACTATCTGATATTCCGATTCTTTGTTTAAAAACCTTTATAAATTATCTTGATCTATAACGAGAGCGCCGCAGAGTCCTGTCAGCCGGATTTACAGCACCTGAATTCATCAGTTTCTCCCGAAATAAATGAAAGTAAGTGGCCGTTGAACTGGGAGAAGAATAGAGTAAACTTTAGTTCTGCTATACTTGTGTCTGATATGTGAAAAAAACACGTCGGTAAATTACAGTTGAATATTGTTATTGCTGCTTCCATCAGTGTGTAGGCTATTTTACAAACTCCAAATGTATTGTTTTAATAGTGCTTATGTGTATTTAAATGTCTGAAACCTAAAATTAACATTATGTGGTTGAAAACACTGCATAGCCTATTAATTGT
>JARPMJ010009145.1:0-29305 GCA_033366665.1 Phoxinus dragarum | reverse complement strand
CAGACCGCCAGTTAGTGCAAATGCCACTCACAGCACACACTGCACATCATGGCATCTCATTAATACAGCCTCAGTCCTTCATTTAGTGGAAAGGTTGAGGAGTGGACTTAGGTTGTTATTTTGTTTCTAATAACGTGGCCTTGGGGATTGTAGGAGAAGATGGTAATTATGCATATCTCCTTATATGACTCATAATGCTTATAAAGTTTGAGCAATGGTTCACCCCCAGATTACGCTCAACATGAGCCAAAGCCTGAAAATTACATCCCCTAATTTTAAACAGTACTATTCATTATATAAGAATCTGTCAATGTGAGAAGAGACTAAATATTTTAAATATAAACTGGCCTTTAAGTGTGAAGTGAACCATATGACACCGCTGTTTTCTTATAGTAAAGTATTTCCGTCATCATTTACTCATCCTCGTATGAAAGCTTGTTTACGCCATGGAATAAAAAAAGTTAATTGTGACTTTTTATCTTCACAATTTCTTGCAATTGCGAGTTTATAACACAAAAGCTTTATTTCTCAGATTTGCGAGTTATGAAAAGTCACAATTAAGCTTCCATGCCGTAATCCAAACTTGACTATTTTCCCTATGTGGAATATACTGTAAAAAAAGAGGATATTTTGAGCAAAGTTTGTCCATACAACATTGTTTTGGACCCCACTGACTTCCACTGTATAAAACCTCAAAATATATGATATGTTCCACAGAAGATAATGTACTTCCTTTATGATTTTGAATATGATCAACTTGCTCAGGTGTTCAAGCCAAAATGTATTTAGAATATTTGTCATTTTAGATTATGGAGTATTATTATTTACAAAAGCCTAGGAAAAGACCAAAAAAAAAGTTGTTCAGACAGAAAAAATCAGAGCTATTTAGACATTTCAAATGATGCTTTCTAAAGCAACCTTTTGGTGTTCTCGTATAAAAGTTATGTTTATAAGATACTCTATGGATGTTCAAACCACCACTAAAACACTGAGAATTACCAGTGAAGGTAATGTTGTCAGTGTTTCTCACTTCATAAACTCTTATGGTAAAGTACAGCCAAAAGGATTTTCCTCAAATTTTTCACAGACAACACTTATTGAATCAACTGCAGTTGTACGTTTGACCCTGCTGTTCTTTTACGTTCACAGGAAGTGTGCTTCTAATTTTACAGAGCGAGTTTTTATTCACACAGGGAATTGATTTTATTCAAAGTGAATGTGTTTATTCTACAAAAAGCACTCATTACCTCTCTGTAGTTATACATCGGACAAAGAAGAGCATACAGTAACGCGTGTAGCTCGGATGGTGATGCAACATTTTATTTGTTCTCATGTAGTTTTCATTTATATTTAGCTATTAAAGTGGTCAGTTTGATTTTGGAATGGAGATGGGGTTAGTGTAGATAGCCACGGTGTGAACAGCAATGATTTATAATGTTTACTTAAGAGACAGAAAGCAAACACCGGGCCCATAGCAATTACATCCAGCACTGAGTAATAATCCTTCTGCCGTCATGAGACTGTCCTCCTGAACAGAGCAAAAGATTATTAGAATGTAAAGGAGAATGACAGTGTAAACAGGAAGGCATAAATAAAGCGGCCTGTGCTGTGCGTACAGTCAGTGAGAGGGAAAAGAAGCGAGTGAGAAATGCTCCTATAACTAAATTTAGAAGATTAGGATCAAGGGGAAAGACTCGCTCTCTTGTTACAGTCGGAGAGTAAAGTAGTTTATACAGATCACGCCACTGAAGCAGACGGGACAACATTAAGATAAGGCTTTATTTAGGAGACGTCTGACTTTATTATCGTTGTATTATTGAATATCCGCACATAAGTGAATTAAGATGACTCATGTTTTTACCTTCTTTTTTTTAACTTTTTCTATTAAACATGATGATCAGAGAGAGAGAGAGATTTTATATTCCCCACACATTGAATTCTCAGTTTTAATGAATGTCATTGAAAACTTTTTTAGACCTTGACTAATCCATATCCGTATCCATCAGAAATCATTTTCCCATAAACCTGTATTCATGTTTTATGCAATCAGAGACAGAGTTGGGTCGGTGTAATGCATTACTAATAGAGCTGTAATATATCGTGTCACAATATATCGCAATACAAAAATGCAACAATTGTGGATAGTGACAATCTGTATTGTGAATAGTTTACCCAAAATTAATATTAGGCTATTGTGAGAGAACAAATTCAAAGTTTTCAGAGTTTTAGTGTCAGTACTACATTAAACTATTATATAATGTTGAATATAATGTATAATAATGCAATGGGGGAATATTTGTGGGTGTTGATAATGTCAAATGTCTTATGTTACCAGTAAAAAGTGGCATACCGGTACATTATTTTAAATATATCTAGTCAGTGACAGAGTGCAAGCATATTCATCTAAAATAATTCTGTTTTCAGCTTCAGAATCATGAATATTTTTATTCTGGTGTCACCATTGTCCTGTGCATTGGGTTACCAGCACCACGTCCTAGCCTATTTACACCCACAATGTAATACCAAATTTAGCATTTTAATCAACAGTAAAAAAAAATGTTAACATTTTGCCATGTCTAACAGAATCGCAATAATATCGTATCGTGAGTTCAGTATCGTGATATGTATCGAATCGTGGCATGAGGGTATTACTAAGTAATTAATTACTGTAATTTAAAGCTGCCGTCGGCAAGATTTTTTTGATCATATTCACTGAAACCGAAGCTATGCTCCGACAGAACAACATAAATAAGACAGTTTTAGAAAAAAAAAAACGCGCTTCTACCTCCACCTGGAGCCTGTTATTTGTTTTGCAAAAATCCACCGCTCCCGATTCTTCTGGTCCAGTCAGGGCAGGGGTGTGTGAGATATGACTGTCAATCACAGTTTGTGCACACGCCACAGATCCCTCCTCCCCCCTCGCGCACGTTACAATATCACATGCACACGCCTGAAGTTCGCAGGTGTGTTGGATTGTGCGAAGCGTGATGGCGGAGGGAAAATTTACTAACAAGCTTCCAATTCCTCGGTTAACAACCAGAGCTAGGAGGTCCAAAACAACCAAGGAAAAGAAAACATGGTAAGTACTCAATGGTGTTGATCGATGCTGAAGAGACAGGCGCGCGTTCACAGAAAATCGGGTGCACACGCACTGACGAGCACAAACTCGATGGGAGGGTGCTCTGTGGTAGTGGGGGAGGGGCATGAGAGTTGTAAACATTCAAAACTTTGGCTAAGTCCACTCAATCTGCCAGATCTGCCGACTGCAGCTTTAATTAATTTCCCCTTGGTAAGGGCTTGTTTCAAACTTTTGACCTGTAGTGTGTGTGTGTGTGTGTGTGTGTGTGTGTGTGTGTGTGTGTGTGTGTGTGTGTGTGTGTGTGTGTGTGTGTGTGTGTGTGTGTGTGTGTGTGTCTTTTGAGAGAGTTTTACCATGTTGATAGTTTCAGAACATTAAAGCACACATATCAACATGCTGAAACCTTCTCATCACTAATTCATACACTTACATCACAGGAAAAACAAAAACATAGGGGGAAAGAAGTAGATAAACTAGTCAGCCTCGCTAATCTAGAAGACTAGTCAACAACTAGTCAACAACCCTTAACTGTAATAGCATGCTTTTAAAGTGTGTTGTCCCCCAAAGCAGGGGATCCATGTATCAAAGTGAAATGGAATCAGAAATTTTCCAGACTCTGAGGCAACCACGAAATACACTGAAGTGGGTCAATGGCTTCATGCATTAAAACGGGTCATTCAATATTTCCGGTAATGCGACGTGAAGCTTGCTAGGCCAATGACTGAGCTTCAAATGCTGTCCTACTGCTTCATTGTATCATCATGTGAGCATGTGCTTTAACACTCCACAGCAGGCATTCTGGGCTCCTTCATCAACTAATAAACACATTATGGAATGATATTACACATATAATGAGATTTCAGTGAGCTAATGATTTCGTAATAAGCCGCTGACCGTCATTACTGTTTGTCAACATACCTAATTGCGTTTTGCAATCGTCCCTAAATGGACTACCTCCTTAATAGAAATTCAAATGATGATTACTTCAGATTGTAAAGCAATGACTAAGCTAATTACAGGAAGTCGTAATGTTTATAACTGGGAAAATGAGGATGTCACAAGGACTTGCTTTCATTACATGCAGCAAGTCATAAAAAACTTTTCTGATAAACAAGTAAAAAAAAAAAAAACGCAAACCAGGCATGGAGCTGAAATCCACCCTCAAAAACTGCCCGAGGACCTGTGGTAGCTTCACGGAATTGATATTTTTCCTTTTCTATTATCACTTTGTTGTGGGCTATTGTTTAAAAACACTAGTGCTTTATCTCGCCTTACCCCATTCAATCTGACCTGGGCTCTGGGAAAGCTGCAAGGCAGAAAGGTCTGACATTTGGATGAGAGAGCAAGCAAGAAAGAAGAAACAAGGTAAAAAGAGAGACAGAGAGAGAGTCCAAATTTAAAGGGACAGTACACCAAAAAATGAAAACTGTCATTATTAACTCACCCTCAGAGTGGGGAATTTACTTGTAGCCACATTTGACAATGGAGGGATGGTATGTACCGGTCATTAATATTTCTTATCAGCCCTAAAACTGCAGCTTTTCTTTTTCTAGTTATATTTTATATATATATATATATATATATCACAGCCTGGCCAAAAATTATGTCCACATAATTTATCATTTTTTAATTGCATTATCACAGATAAAACAATTGACTCCAAGCTCTATGCATTATGTTTGCAAAATGTTACATTTTTAAACAATGTGTGTGTGTGTGTGTGTGTGTGTGTGTGTGTGTGTGTGTGTGTGTGTGTGTGTGTGTGTGTGTGTGTGTGTGTGTGTGTGTGTGTGTGTGTGTGTGTGTGTGTGTGTGTGTGTGTGTGTGTGTGTGTGTGTGTATGTACAGTGTATATCTTTTTTATACAAAGCCCATATGATTTGTCTTTTTCTGTGGAACCCAAAATGAGTTTTCATACAAAGGGTGCTCTACATTCCATGTCTTCTAAAGCTAAATGATAGCTTTGTGTGAGAAACACAATGATGAAATCAATGATGAAATCAATGATGAAATGTCATTATTCCTAAATCTTGCTTTATTACTTTACTGTTCCACTGGAATAAAACCTTACAAAATATACATATTTGAGAGACATTTGTAGCGAGCCGATATTTCATTATTGAACAAAGGTTGTTTTCAAAAATGGGAAAGGAATGTTTGAGGATATCAACGCATCTTTGAATGAATACCTGCACTGCCTGCAGACTGAAAGAAAAGCAGTACTTGAACCCCAGCTGTTGAAGGAACGCCGTCTGTATTTTGCTGTCATCTCTCAAGCAGAGTGTCTAAATCCTCCAATCATGCCCCGGTAGGCAGCAGGTCACCATGGTTACACAGTTCAGTGAAACTGATCATTGCTGGCCCTCCACTCCTGAATGACCTTTCTCTCTTTTTTTTTACTCTCTCTCTACTTCTTTTTTACTCTTTCACATTTAAACAAGTGCCTCCAAACAAATAACTCGCTACGGAATAATTTATATAGGAACGCATCTTCATTAAGCCAGTCAAAGTCAAGCCACACTAATTAAAACAGAGATTTCGTTTCTAACTGCCAATCAATTACTGTCTAGTAATGTGTCCCCTTGAGAGTGAAGAGGCCATTACGGCTCGGTGGGATGTCGTTTTTACAAGGAATGGATCTGCTCTCTTGGTTGTCATTCTGCAGTGATGGTGAAGCTCCTATGATTGGCCATATCTTTTGGTTGGCACATTAACATTATTATACTCTATTTTCCGTTGGTCTTGTTTAACCCTCAGAGACCCAAGTAGTGATACTTATTATGCATTTTCTTTGATTCTCCTTGAAAGTGTTTTTAGGGAGCCAGTGATTTTGAAAATCATGATTTATGCATACACATAAAAAGAAATAGGATCTGACTGAGGCCCAAAGTCACTTTTTGTAGTTTACAAAGCCTGGGGCTGTCAAAGAGACCGGTCAGACCTCTTCTCCATGTAAGAACAGTGAGAACTGTTTGGTAATAGGGGTTATTTCATTTTCCATTGCATAACAAATGCTTATTAAAAGTATATAGACACGCATGCTTTTACTTTGAAGCCTTCGCAATCAGCTAGAAGGCTGAAACTTCAGTATGTTTATCATACAAACCCACTGACGCTCTAAAGTTTTATGATCCTGGAATATTTGTATACCTTACACCTACAGTCGTGCTCAGAATTAATCATACCCCTGGTAAATATGATCAAAAATGGCTGTAAAAAATAAATCTGCATCGTTTATCCTTTTGATCTTTCATTCAAAAAATTGGCAAAAGTCTAACCTTTCATTTAAGTAAAAGAATTGAAACTGGGGGGGAAGTCACATTATTAAATAAATATTTTTCTCCAAAACACGTTGGCCACAATTATTCATACCCTTTAATTAAATACCCTTTTGCAACCTCCTTTTACCAAGATAACAGCTCTGAGTCTTCTCCTATAATGCCTGATGAGTTTGGAGAACAACTGACAAGAGTTCAGAGCACAGAACCTCTCCAGATCCTTCAGATTCCCAGATCCATGTTGCTGCTTCTCTTCTTCAGTTCACTCCACTCATCAGGTCAGGGAACTGGGACGGTCATGGCAGAAGCTTCCTTTTGTGCTCCTTAACACATTTTTGTGTTGATTTTGATGTTTGTTTTGGATCGTGGTCCTGATGGAAGATCCAACCACGGGCCATTATAAGATTTCTAGCAGAAGCCGTCAGGTTTTGATTTTTTAATCTGTTGATATTTGATAGAATCCACGATGCAATGCATCTGAACAAGAAGTCCAGGGCCTCCAGCTGAAAAATATGCCCACAACATTAAAGATCCAACGGTATATTAAATTGTACACATGGGGCACTTTTTATCCTTGTGTGCACCAAACCCATCTAGCGTGTTTTCTGCCAAAAAGCTCTTTTTTTAGTTTGTATTTTTAACGTATTTTGGAGAAAAATATTTATTTAATAATGTGATTTCCCCCCCACTTTCAATTCTTTTACTTAAATGAAAGGTTAGACTTTTGCCAATTTTTTGAATGAGAGATCAAAAGGATAAACGATGCAGATTTATTTTTTACAGCCATTTTTGATCATATTTACCAGGGGTATGATTAATTCTGAGCACGACTGTACATGCATATTAATATTCAAGTATAGCCATTTTACATTAAAATAATTACTAGTAGTTTGTCTATTTACTGTATTTGACTGGTTTGCTTGACATTAGTGGCATTAGCACTCTATGACATACAAATTGTAAATATTTTAGCCAAAATTGTTGTTACATATATTTCAGAGTCTGAGCAGCTGACGAAAGGTTCAGTATGTACAGTCAGCAACCCGATCTCAAAGGAGATTTGGTACAAAGTGAATCATATGAAAATGTATGATTTTTAGAAAAAAGTAAGCATGAAGGTCCATCCCAAAACATAACCTTCACAGTACGTTTCGAATTTACAAAAACTTATATTGTACGAATTAGCCACCTTTGCCAAAACATAAAACAGTCTTGTTCATAGTCTTGTTCATCTTGTTAAACGGGTTTATTAATACAAAAAAATAATTAGATAAATTGAATGACGAGTTTTCTGAGAAGAAAGAGATCACAAAATGCTATGAGAGTCATGAAACCAGCAGAATTCTGAAGTTGACCAATCAGAATCAAGTATTCCAAAGAGTTGTAAACAATTAATGCAGTTTTACTACAGTGTGAGCTAAACCCTTCATTTGACAAAATAGGATACATAAATATTCTCTGCTTTGAACCTATGCCACTGTAACCGGCCCTACTCGAGCGGGATTCTAACCGGGGTCTCTGGCGTGGGAGGCGCGTGCGCTAACAAGAACGCACGTTAAAGACCGCAGACTAGCGTCAGTTTACACACACAGCTCTTACTGGCCTACGTTCCTTACACCACGTTTCCATTGATGCATGTGTAAAATATTAGCCTCACCTGTGTGTACAGTGTAACAATGAATTGCTCTTGTCAACAGATTCCGCCAGAAAAAAAATCATCCGGCCACCCTATAAAACCTTTGGCAAATTTGCCCCATAAATCAGTGCAGCCAAAAACAAGTCAAGCTCTGTGCGTTCATCAGACTGTTAATTCTGTCAGATAGAAATAAATAATGATTTATCACCAAGGCCTCCCAGCTTCTGCTGCCCCCTCCTTCGTTCTTTCTCCTGGCTGGCGTGACGGGGAAGCATGACGCCGTCCCCTCGGCCCCATAAGACACACGTGTGAGTTTGTAATGGAAAGATAAGAGGGCAGGAATGCATCCAGGGAATACGCGTTCTTTTCAGGCTTCATTGACTATGTGACTGGTTTAATAAGATGGAGAAAAGGTTGATTGTGCTTGAAACACATGAGCATGGCTTGATAACACTGGTTTTGGGACAGGGAATATGAACTAGTTAGTATGTGACCCAGGGGAAGGATGGCACAGTCACTGATGTAACGCTAGAGCATATTAGCAAATGCGTAATTTCACGGAAAGAAAATCTAAAGTATGTTTGTTCTACGTTTACATGCTGTATAGTAATTAAACAATTAAGCACAAACATACAACCCACATTATGATTTATTATAGATAATTAATTACACACAAAAAAAGATAGTTTGGTTTCTTTTTTTTTCATACAATAACAGTCAATGGGGTCCCATGTTGTTTTGAACCCCATCGAGTTTCATTGTACGAACAAGAAAACCATTTTAAATATCTTCTTTTGTTTTCCACAGAATAAAGAATGTTATACAGGTTTGGAATGACATGAGGAATTTTCCTTTTTAGGTGAACTGTCTTTTTAAGCCTTTACTTGTGTTCTTTTGACTTTAACTGACCATAAGCAGCTCTGTCAAGTGTAACCCGTATAAAAGCAGAAGAGAGAAGGAGAGGAAGAAATGACATGGCAGAGAGAGAGAGAGAGAGAGAGAGAGAGAGAGAGAGAGAGAGAGAGAGAGAGAGAGAGAATGATGTGCAAACTGTCATGGTTCCAGGAGTAAACAAAGCCCTCTCACAGCTGAGACACTACAAAATGGAGATGCCCACATCAGCCTTACGATCCCCGTTTCATCATATCACAAAAGGACAGCAGCCGTTCGAATGAGAGACATCTGAACTGACAGGGAAAATGCAGAAACAAAAACATCAAGGTCGGATTTGAGACTGTTAAGTGTGTTTAGACTAAGATATTCATCATTTAATCCAGTTATACTATCAAGATACTTTAAAATACCTTACTGGAAAGGAATATAAGCTTATTATCTGGTCTTAGCTGGTCTCTCTGTGTTTCTGGTCTTAGAAGGATTTTGACCATGCTGGGAGACCAGCTAGGCCATGTTAAACCAGCTAAAACCAGTTAATCTAAGCAGTTTTCATTTCTGTAGGGTAGTTAGTAATACAAATAAAAAAAACTGAAGCTAATTTTATATATATATATATATATATATATATATATATATATATATATATATATATATATATATATATATATATATATATATTAACCCATTATATAAATAAATTATAAATACTATATAAGCATAAATTAATGTATTAGCTATTACCTAAATGTGTGCTTTAAAAATGCTTCTATAAAAATGTGTGGACACTATGTGTATAAGTCCCTTCTTACTCACCAAGGTTGCATTTGAACCAAAAATACAGTAAAAACCGTTTTGAAATATTTGATGTTTTGAAATATTATTACAATTTAAAATAAATGTTCTATTTTAATATATTTTAAATACATTTCTGTGATGGCAAAGCTGTTTTTTTTTGTCTTCAGTGTCACATGTTCCTTCAGAAATCATTCTAATATGCTGATTTGCTGCTCAAGAAACATTTCTGTTTAATATTTAACACTTCGTAAACATTTCAATATTTTTGTTTAAACTGATATAATATTTTTCAGGATTATTTGATGAACAGCATTTGATTGAAATAGAAATAGTTTGTAGCGAGTAGCATAAATGACTTAACTCTCATGTTTGATTGATTTAATGCATCCTTGCTGAATCAAAATATATTAATTAATTTTTTTAAACGACTAAATCAACTAATGTACCTACAATTCTATTCAGGGAGTCATTTTATTGTCACGAAATTGAGAAAAAAAATGTAGTTGAGTTAGTAGCATTGCTACTTCGTTACTCCCCAATGCTACAGTTGGGTTGAGAAATATTCACTGGGTTTTTCTCACTCAGTGGGAAGAGAGAAGAGCCTGTGTGAAAGCATTATTCAAAATGTTCATCGTTAGCAAATAATGAAACAGTCAGATAATGCCTTCTCCATCAGATGTTTCACATAAAAACCCAAGCACACAGGGAGGGTTGCTCACTGCATGAATGAATAATGTAACAAATAATGTACACTGCAATTGTACTTGCAATATCATTTTGCATTTGAAACAATATCCAGGCGATGTAAATGATGCTGGTGCTAAAGGAAGCTGCGGAGGAAATGTGCACTTACTGACTAAATGATTCTCAACACAACAGTAGAGAGAAAACATCTACTGTAAATGCTTTTAAACATGCAGTCTCATAGTGGCCGCACTCATTCTCGTCCCATCAGAGTAAAACTACAGTGGATTAGCCATGGCTTGTCCTGGCAGATCTTCATTGATCCCACTGTTAATCTGACAGATAGCTGATAACCAGGCCAGCCCTGCTCTAGGGGTCACATCTCTACATGTATCGGGGAAGCATAACTTCTCACAAGACTGACTATGAGTATAATCTTATATGTGTGTGTAGGTTATATAATATCTGGATATAACTAGGCCTGCGATTCTGCCAAAGCTCAGCAGATTTCTGCAGAATCTGAACTCCCATCATTCACATTTCCTCATTATAATTGCATTTTGAATAAATGTTGTTTATAAAACTAGATTTGCGTACCCTGAAGGAACTACCCGTGCTTGGAAGGAAGCAAAAGAGCGATTCTAAAGTTTAAGGTTAAATGATAGTTAGGAAAGTTAGATATATAAATGGAAAGGAGGGAGAGATAGCGAGATTCATAGAAGCATGCAATATATATATATATATATATATATATATATATATAAGTATAATTAGTGCTGTCAATCAATCAAACAAATGAACTCATTAATTGCAAAAAAAAATCTGTAATTAATTGCGATTAATACAACCAAATATTAAAGTTTCTAATATATTTTTATATTGTAATAAATTCACATTTAATCTCCAAATTAATGTAGAATCAACATAAAGACAGTAGTCTGTATTTTACATATTTGTTTAATGGTATCTTATGAAAGACGGCATCACTGATCACCAATACCGCTACTGATATACCCCCCCCCCCACCCCCCCCCCCACCACCACCACCACCACCAATTTTGACGATTAATGATAGGCAGCATTAAAGTATAATTGAAAGCTGTTTTTTTTGTACATGTTTAGGCTTTAAATTGTAACATGTCTGGTCTTTCCGTGTTCTCACTGTGTTTTTAGTTCTGCCCTCTGTAACCTAGCTTGTTGTTGATTAGTTAATTTGTCTCCACCTGTTCATTAATTACTTCATCAAGCTCCTTTGTTAGCTCCATGTATTTAGTCCCTGTGTTCAACCTCAGTCTTCATCCGTTCTCGTCAATATGTGCGGTTTTTCTCCTGCGTTTATTCTGTTTCTTGAGTATTTGATATTAAAGGAGAACTCCGGTCAATTTTAACATTGAGCTCAATTTTTAGTAAATTTGGAGTGCTGTCAATACAGAGAACAACGACAAAAATCGGTGTTGCCTACACTGTTTTATCCTATTTTTAAAATTTGCACCCTATTGACTTGAATGGGGCAAGTTTTAAACCTGCTTTTAGCCTCTTAACATATTTGATGTGTCATTACAAGTGCCCAGCCATGTTGAGTGATTCCTTAAGAGTGAACACGAGTGAATCTGACTGCAGTAGATGTGAAAGATATGAATAAAAATGATGTTATATCAGCCAGCGCAAATACCTGTATTTAGTTCCTGTTTTCGGTGGAAGTCCAAAGTAGTCTTTAGTTCGATTGTCGAGTTCACGCGCATAGGTTTAGTTGCTATGATCACGCGCGTGAACTCGACAATCGACTACTTTGGACTTCCACCGAAAACAGGAACTAAATACAGGTCTGTGCGCTGGCTGATATAACATCATTTTTATTAATATCTTTCACATCTACTGCAGTCAGATTCACTCGTGTTCACTCTTAAGGAATCACTCAACATGGCTGGGCACTTGTAATGACACATCAAATATGTTAAGAGGCTAAAAGCAGGTTTAAAACTTGCCCCATTCAAGTCAATAGGGTGCAAATTTTTAAAATAGGATAAAACAGTGTAGGCAACACCGATTTTTGTCGTTGTTCTCTGTATTGACAGCACTCCAAATTTACTAAAAATTGAGCTCAATGTTAAAATTGACCGGAGTTCTCCTTTAAAGCCTGAAGTATTCCAGAGTTTATATTATCTATGTTACGTCACACAAATAATATAACAACTTTTAATTTAAGTGAATTTAAACAATCTTCACATAAACCCATGCTCCTCCCGAACTTTGTTTAATAAAACATAATTTATAATAAATGTCACTTTTACCTGTGCCCTTCAATATATCAGGGCTCATTTTTTTTCCGATTGCAAGAAAAAAAAAATACAGTTCACTGAACAATAGCCTCTAGGACATAGCTGAGTTTTATTTTATTTTGGCATATTGTAAACTGAGGTTTTATATATGAATTCAAAATGTGAATTCACCTGACCAAACTTTTTATGAGAAAAGAAAAAGCAACTTTCGGTTACAATCTCCTTAATTATACGGCTTCCTCTTTTCTGAACGAGTGCCAGTGTTTTTATGCAGTTCACTTGTTTACCCAAGAGCTGAGGCAAAACTGATGATACTGCTATTTTATTTTGGAGGATGCAATTCACAAAATTATCCTTACGTAATATGGCTGCTCGAAACTATACAAAACCTCTGCTAGAGAAAAAAAAAACACTAGCTTGTGTAATTGGACTTTTGATTCAAACCTTATAGTTATTAAGATCCAAAGACATTTATGTACTATGTTTGCAAGCATTTCTATTTTATCGCTCTTAGTTACCAACTTACCAGTGAAACTTACAGTGCATTTTTCGGTTGTTTTCTGTATTTCCAGTGTTGATCCTCTCAGTGTTGTGGCATGTAAAATGAGGCCGTATTATGCTAAATCTCTTTGGCGAATACAAAACCCTGTAAGAACACAGTGAGAATTATGGAGATATAAAAGTAATCCAAATGATTTCTCTTTAAACCAATTTGCTACACCAGTCGTACCTGGTAGGCAGAAACGTGCCGTTAAAGCGCTTAAATGAAATCTCATTGAATTCGGAGTTGTAGCTGTAAAGGGAGCGTTTACTTAATTAGCCGGTAAGAGAATAATGCTAGACTGAAAAAGGACAGATAATGAGATAAAGAAACAATATGACAACTGTGAAAACAGAGCACTTGAGATTAGAGCTCTACCACTGCCTGGCCCACATACTGTATAACCCACTCATATATGGTGAGAGCGAATGTATATATGAACATGCACACAACCACCCACACACACACACACACACACACACACACACACACACGAGCGCACGCACACACGCAGCAATGAAGGTAAACAAGCCTCTTCTGCTCCTTCTAGTGCCTCTACTTTAAAGACTACATGTGCTTGGTTTCATACTCGCATTTGACCCACATCCGGTTTCAAAGTGGGAAAAAAAGGAATGAAAATATTTTTTGAGCCAGGAAACTACTTCCACTTTTCTGGCTGGGCTTTCTAGACACAGACAGAATGGGGACAGTTTAATTTGATGTATGGTGATACAATCACACCTTCTCAGCAGAGCAGAAAGGAAGGTTATGAGGAAAAATGATAACGCTTTATTTTACAATGCCCTAATTACCACAAAATAACTACACAATTATCCTGGGGCCGCTCACCGGAGGTCACTCTGCGCCTGGAGCCTGGTGCAAAAAGAAACTACAATAATTATGACGCAAACCTTAGAAAACACCTTCACCTCCATCTGATAGTTATCAACTTCTCTTCAAGCAAAGCTTTTCTTCTGCTTAGCCAATGTGGTGTTGAGTTTAGCCATTTCGTAGATAACTCAAAGAAAGAGGGAGTTGGGTGGAAAGATGAAGTGTGGGGGAGCTGGTGTAACAGTAGTAGTAGTTGCACCTGGTGCTTTTAAAATGTGTTGCTGATGTTCTTTTACATATCTGTCTTGACTATTGCAAAATATGTATGAAGATCTTTTTATTTTATTTTGTGCTTTTTTTTAAAGCTGCTTTGTAAATGATCACTAATCAGTTAAATTTCTAAAAGATGTAGTGCATAATTTATGTACCACTAGCACCACAAAAAAGAATGGCAAAAATAACTAGAACGTACATTTCCAGAAGAAAATGTGAATGGTGCTTGCAGTGGCAAAAAACACGACCCGGTTGCTAGGGTGTTCTGGGTGGTTGCTAGGCGGTTGCTAGGGTGTTTTGGGTGGTTGCTAGGTGGTTGCTAGGGTGTTCTGGGTGGTTGCTAGGTGGTTGCTAGGCGGTTGCTAGGGTGTTCTGGGTGGTTGTTAGGCGGTTGCTAGGGTGTTCTGGGTGGTTGCTAGGCGGTTGCTAGGGTGTTCTGGGTGGTTGCTAGGTGGTTGCTAGGTGGTTGCTAGGGTGTTCTGGGTGGTTGCTAGGCGGTTGCTAGGCGGTTGCTAGGGTGTTCTGAATGGTTGCTAGGAGTTGCTAGGCGGTTGCTAGGGTGTTCTGGATGGTTGCTAGGCGGTTGCTAGGCGGTTGCTAGGTGGTTGCTAGGCGGTTGCTAGGGTGTTCTGGGTGGTTGCTAGGCATTTGTTATGGTATTCTGGGTAGTTGCTATGGTGTTACTAGGTGGTTGGAAGTTGTCACAGATGGTTACTATGGTGTTTGTAGCATTTTATTGGCATGATTTAGCACTTAGCTAATCAATATTAGCATGTAGCTATTCACTGCTAGCATGTGTAGCATGTAGCAAGTCCTGTTTGCTAGCATGAGTCAAAAGAGCCAACCCCCATCTCTATACGATGTTCTGATGCAGAGATATACGCCATGCAAAACGGTTGCTAGGGTAATCTGTTTGGTTGCTAGGGAGTGTCTTGGCATTTGCCAATCATGAAGCTCCAAAGTCAGTGTGAATGTATAAACCAACCCCCATCTCTATACGATGTTTTGATGCAGAGATATAGGTCTTGCAAAATGGTTGCTAGGGTACTCTCTTTTGTTGCTAGGGAGTGGCTTGGCAGCTGCCAATCTTGAAACTCCAAAGGCTGCTTGTCAGTATGAATGATATAAACCAACTCCCACGTCTCTGTGACATTCAGAATGGAAGATATCCCTCTCTGGATTTTGGTTGCTAAGGTGCTCGACAATGGTTGCTAGGGAGGGGCTAGGATGTGTTGAGGTGATTGGGGATTGGCTGTTTGCTGCCCCGAGTCAAACGAGCCCACCCTCATGTTTCTATGACACTTATATCCCTTTTGATATCCCTTTGATGTCTTTCAATGGAAGTCTATGGAGCTTGTTGCTAAGGAGCTCTAAATGGTTGCTAGGGCGTGGCTTGAAAGCTTCACAATGATCCTGAGAGACTGATTGGTCGTCTGAGTAAAATGAGCCCGCCCCCTTGTCTCTATGACACTGTGATCCAGAGTTATGTTCAATACAAATGCGGTTTCTATGGTGTAGGACAGCCCATTTCATGGGCTGTCGTACACCATAGTACGTGAATGGGGCTACTTTGGGCCTGTCCTGCCCCCCAGGGGTGCAACTTTTACCCCCTTTTGTGGTATGTTGTTACAGAGCCTACCAGCCTCTTCAAATGTGATCCAGAGTTATGTTCAATAGAATATCGCTTACTATGGTGTAGGACAGCCCATTTCATGGGCTGTCCTACACCATAGTACTTTATTGGGGCAACTTTGGGCCCCTCCTGCCCCCCAGGGGTGCAACTTTTACCCCATTGTGTGGTATGTTGTTACAGAGCCTAACAGCCTCTTCAAATGTGATCCAGAGTTATGTTCAATAGAATATCGCTTACTATGGTGTAGGACAGCCCATTTCATGGGCTGTCCTACACCATAGTACTTTATTGGGGCAACTTTGGGCCCCTCCTGCCCCCCAGGGGTGCAACTTTTACCCCCTTTTGTGGTATGTTGTTACAGAGCCTACCAGCCTCTTCAAATGTGATCCAGAGTTATGTTCAATAGAATATCGCTTACTATGGTGTAGGACAGCCCATTTCATGGGCTGTCCTACACCATAGTACTTTATTGGGGCAACTTTGGGCCCCTCCTGCCCCCCAGGGGTGCAACTTTTACCCCATTGTGTGGTATGTTGTTACAGAGCCTAACAGCCTCTTCAAATGTGATCCAGAGTTATGTTCAATAGAATATCGCTTACTATGGTGTAGGACAGCCCATGAAATGGGCTGTCCTACACCATAGTACTTTATTGGGGCAACTTTGGGCCCCTCCTGCCCCCCAGGGGTGCAACTTTTACTATGGGGCAACTTATTCAACGGTTACTATGGGGTTAGGGCTAAGGTTAGGCACTCGGCCTACGGCCTCGTGCCTTTGAGTGAGTTTTTATAGAGTATTTAAAATCTCTATTAAACGAGTGCATTATAATGAGTGCACGAGGCCCCTATAGCTTATGGTTGCTAGGGTGCTGTAACTGGTTGCTATGGTGTGGCTATGAAGATTTTAGGCCATTCTGGGTGGTTGCTAGGCAGTTGCTAGGGTGTTCTGGGTGGTTGCTAAGTGGTTTCTAGGGTGTTCTGGGTGGTTGCTAGGCAGTTGCTAGGGTGTTCTGGGTGGTTGCTTGGGCACCACAGATGGTTACTATGGGGTTAGGGCTAAAGTTAAGCACGAGGCCTGTGGCCTCGTATCGATGAGTGAGTTTTTATAGAGTATTTAAAATCTCTATTAAACAAGTGCATTATAATGAGTGCACGAGGCCTGCGGCCTCGTGCCTATAGCTTATGGTTGCTAGGGTGCTGTAACTGGTTGCTATGGTGTGGCTATGAAGATTTTAGGCCATTACTTATTGGCTGCTGTATAATATAAATCCTCTGAGGGAGAGAGAGGGGGAGACATGCAGGGGTGTCAGGCCCTTTGTGTCTGTGTGTGTGAAAAATGACAGTTGGGATTTGAATTTCTGAAAATTCCGCAATGTTAAGTCAATGGGACTTTTTTGGCCGCTTTTTCGTCTGCTGTGCGAACATCGTACACCCGATCGCTTAGAAAAGATATAGCACACCTCTCCTCAATGAGCCGGTCGTTTTGACACCTCACTCAGGGGTCTGTGACAAACGGTGCGGGGCAAGTTACGCGCCAAACTTTGTCCAGAATAAAAAGAATAATAACTAGATTAAAAAGTTCGTTGAAACAAACTTTAAGTTGGCTTGTGAAAGTTTGGACCAGATAGTTTGAAAATGTTTAAAGTTTAAAGTAGTTTGAAGTTTAAATTAGTTTAAAGTTTAAAGCAGTTTAAAGTAGATTTAAGTTTAAAGTAGTTTACAGTTTAAAAAAATTTGAAGTTTAAATTAGTTTGAAGTTTAAAGTAGTTTAAAGTTTAAAGTAGTTTACAGTTAAAAATAGTTTAAAGTTTAAATTAGTTTAAAGTAGTTTACAGTTTAAAGTAATTTAAAGTAGATTGAAGTTTAAAGTAGTTTACAGTTTAAAGTAGTTTAAAGTTTAAAATAGTTTAAAGTTTAAAGTAGTTTACAGTTAAAAATAGTTTAAACTTTAAAGTAGTTTGAAGTTTAAATTAGTTTAAAGTTTAAAGCAGTTTAAAATAGTTTGAAGTTTAAATTAGTTTGAAGTTTAAAGTAGTTTGAAGTTTAAATTAGTGTAAAGTTTAAAATAGTTTGAAGTTTAAAGTCGTTTAAAGTTTAAAGTAGTTTACAGTTAAAAATAGTTTAAACTTTAAAGTAGTTTGAAGTTTAAATTAGTTTAAAGTAGTTTAAAGTTTAAAGTAGTTTACAGTTAAAAATAGTTTAAAGTAGATTAAAGTTTAAATTAGTTTGAAGTTTAAATTAGTTTAAAGTGATTTGAAGTAGTTTAAAGTTTAAAATAGTTTAAAGTATAGTTTGAAGTAGTTTAAAGTTACTAGGGTGTTTCTAGAGGGTTGCTAAGGTGTTCTGAGTGGTTGCTAGGCGGTTGCTAGGGTATTTTGGGTGGTTGCTAGGGTGTTATGGATGGTTGCTAAGGTGTTGCTAGGGAGTTCTGAGGTATTTTGGGTGGTTGCTAGGGAGTTCTAAGGTGTTTTGGGTGGTTGCTAGGGTGTTGCTAGGGAGTTCTGAGGTGTTTTGGGTGGTTGCTAGGGTGTTGCTAGGGAGTTCTAAGGTATTTTGGGTGGTTGCTAGGGTGTTGCTAGGGAGTTCTGAGGTATTTTGGGTGGTTGCTAGGGAGTTCTAAGGTGTTTTGGGTGGTTTTTAGGGTGTTGCTAGGGAGTTCTAAGGTATTTTGGGTGGTTGCTAGGGTGTTGCTAGGGAGTTCTAAGGTGTTTTGGGTGGTTGCTAGGGTGTTGCTAGGGAGTTCTGAGGTGTTTTGGGTGGTTGCTAGGGTGTTGCTAGGGAGTTCTGAGGCGTTTTGGGTGGTTGCTAGGGTGTTGCTAGGGAGTTCTGAGGTGTTTTGGGTGGTTGCTAGGGTGTTGCTAGGGAGTTCTGAGGTGTTTTGGGTGGTTGCTAGGGTGTTGCTAGGGAGTTCTGAGGTATTTTGGATGGTTGCTAGGGTGTTGCTAGGGAGTTCTGAGGTATTTTGGGTGGTTGCTAGGGAGTTCTAAGGTGTTTTGGGTGGTTGCTAGGGTGTTGCTAGGGAGTTCTGATGTATTTTGGGTGGTTGCTAGGGTGTTGCTAGGGAGTTCTGAGGTATTTTGGGTGGTTGCTAGGGAGTTCTAAGGTATTTTGGGTGGTTGCTAGGGTGTTATGGGTGGTTACTATGGTGTTGCTAGGGTGTTCTAACACACACTAACTTGCTCACACACACACACACACACACACACACACAGTCAAGAGTTTTTGAGTTTAGAGTTTAGTTAGGGTTGAGGTAAGGCACGAGCGAGTTTTTATAGTTTTTATTCATAAAAAGCTTAAATTAGTTAAGTTTCAATAAGTTTGAAGTGTATAGTTAGATGAGTTTATGAGTTTACATGAGTCTAAGAGTTCAGAGTTTAGTGTATATTAGCATCCTGGAGTTCGGGCTAAGGTGAGGCACAAGGCCTGCGGCCTTGTGCCTACGAGCGAGTTTTTATAGTTTTTATTCATAAAAAGTTTAAATAAATTTGAAGTGTATAGTTAGATGAGTTTATGAGTTTACATGAGTCTAAGAGTTCAGAGTTTAGTGTATATTAGCATCCTGGAGTTCGGGCTAAGGTGAGGCAGTTTTTATAGTTTTTATTCATAAAAAGTTTAAATTAGTTTGAAGTTTAAATTAGTTTGAAGTTTAAAATAGTTTGAGGTGGATAGATAGATGAGTTTAATGAGTTTACATGAGTCTCAATGGCTCATATAGTGTATAGAATGGCAGTTTGATTTAGTCTAGGCTTTCAAGGGATTTTGATTTGAATTTTTGGCAGTTGGGGAGTTTTAAAATCTGAACATTCCGCAATGTTAAGTCAATGGGAGTTTTTTCCGAGTTTGATCGTCATTTATAGGAAAACCGTAAGTCCGATCAGTCTGAAAAGATATAGCATACCGAGTCAGAACAGTTTGAGTGTCTGAGCCGAGTTTGGAGTATGTAGAGTTAAAGCTCTAGGAGGAGATAGAGTTGTAAATGTAAGAAGAATAATAATAATAATAACTAGATTAAAAAGTTCGTTGAAACAAACTTTAAGTTGGCTTGTGAAAGTTTGGACCAGATAGTTTGAAAAAGTTTAAAGTTTAAAGTAGTTTGAAGTTTAAATTAGTTTAAAGTTTAAAGTAGTTTGAAGTTTAAATTAGTGTAAAGTTTAAAATAGTTTAAAGTTTAAAGTAGTTTAAAGTTTAAATTAGTTTACAGTTAAAAATAGTTTAAACTTTAAAGTAGTTTGAAGTTTAAATTAGTTTAAAGTAGTTTAAAGTTTAAAGTAGTTTACAGTTAAAAATAGTTTAAAGTAGATTAAAGTTTAAATTAGTTTGAAGTTTAAATTAGTTTAAAGTATAGTTTGAAGTAGTTTAAAGTTACTAGGGTGTTTCTAGAGGGTTGCTAAGGTGTTCTGAGTGGTTGCTAGGCGGTTGCTAGGGTATTTTGGGTGGTTGCTAGGGTGTTATGGATGGTTGCTATGGTGTTGCTAGGGAGTTCTGAGGTATTTTGGGTGGTTGCTAGGGAGTTCTAAGGTGTTTTGGGTGGTTGCTAGGGTGTTGCTAGGGAGTTCTAAGGTGTTTTGGGTGGTTGCTAGGGTGTTGCTAGGGAGTTCTGAGGTGTTTTGGGTGGTTGCTAGGGTGTTGCTAGGGAGTTCTAAGGTATTTTGGGTGGTTGCTATGGTGTTGCTAGGGAGTTCTGAGGTATTTTGGGTGGTTCCTAGGGTGTTGCTAGGGAGTTCTAATGTATTTTGGGTGGTTGCTAGGGTGTTGCTAGGGAGTTCTGAGGTATTTTGGGTGGTTGCTAGGGTGTTGCTAGGGAGTTCTAAGGTGTTTTGGGTGGTTGCTATGGTGTTGCTAGGGAGTTCTTAGGTATTTTGGGTGGTTGCTATGGTGTTGCTAGGGAGTTATGAGGTATTTTGGGTGGTTGCTAGGGTGTTATGGGTGGTTGCTAGGGTGTTCTAAGGGAGTTCTGAGGTATTTTGGGTGGTTGCTAGGGAGTTGCTAGGGAGTTCTGAGGTGTTTTGGGTGGTTGCTAGGGTGTTGCTAGGGAGTTCTAAGGTATTTTGGGTGGTTGCTAGGGTGTTGCTAGGGAGTTATGAGGTATTTTGGGTGGTTGCTAGGGTGTTGCTAGGGAGTTATGAGGTATTTTGGGTGGTTGCTAGGGTGTTGCTAGGGAGTTCTGAGGTATTTTGGGTGGTTGCTAGGGAGTTCTAAGGTGTTTTGGGTGGTTGCTAGGGTGTTGCTAGGGAGTTCTGAGGTATTTTGCTGGTTGCTGGGGTGTTGCTAGGAGTTCTAAGGTATTTTGGGTGGTTGCTAGGGTGTTGCTAGGGAGTTCTAAGGTGTTTTGGGTGGTTGCTAGGGTGTTGCTAGGGAGTTCTAAGGTGTTTTGGGTGGTTGCTAGGGTGTTGCTAGGGAGTTCTGAGGTATTTTGGGTGGTTGCTAGGGAGTTCTAAGGTATTTTGGGTGGTCGCTCGGGTGTTATGGGTGGTTGCTATGGTGTTGCTAGGGTGTTCTAAGGTATTTTGGGTGGTTGCTAGGGTGTTATGGGTGGTTACTATAGTGTTGCTAGGGAGTTCTAGGGTATTTTAGGCAGTTTCTAGGGTGTTATGGGTGGTTGCTATGGTGTTGCTAGGGTGTTCTAACACACACACACACACACTCAAGAGTTTTTGAGTTTAGAGTTTAGTGAATGCATGAGTTTAAAGTAGTTTATAAGTTTACATGAGTCTAAGAGTTCAGAGTTTTTATTAGCATCGGTTAGGGCTGAGGTTAGGCACTCGGCCTGCGGCCTCGTGCCTACGAGTGAGTTGTAGTTTGAAGTTTAAATTAGTTAAAAGTTTAAATAGTTTGAAGTGTATAGTTAGATGAGTTTATGAGTTTACATGAGTCTAAGAGTTCAGAGTTTAGTGTATATTAGCATCCTGGAGTTAGGGCTAAGGTGAGGCACAAGGCCTGCGGCCTTGTGCCTTCGAGCGAGTTTTTATAGTTTTTATTCATAAAAAGTTTAAATTAGTTTGAAGTTTAAATTAGTTTGAAGTTTAAAATAGTTTGAGGTGGATAGATAGATGAGTTTAATGAGTTTAAATGAGTCTCAATGGCTCATATAGTGTATAGAATGGCAGTTTGATTTAGTCTAGGCTTTCAAGGGATTTTGATTTGAATTTTTGGCAGTTGGGGAGTTTGAAAATCTGAACATTCCGCAATGTTAAGTCAATGGGAGTTTTTTCCGAGTTTGATCGTCATTTATAGGAAAACCGTAAGTCCGATCAGTCTGAAAAGATATAGCAACTAACTTCAGAACAGTTTGAGTGTCTGAGCCGAGTTTGGAGTATGTAGAGTTAAAGCTCTAGGACGAGATAGAGTCAACAGTTTGGTAAGAAGAATAATAATAACTAGATTAAAAAGTTCGTTGAAACAAACTTTAAGTTGGCTTGTGAAAGTTTGGACCAGATAGTTTGAAAAAGTTTAAAGTTTAAAATAGTTTGAAGTTTAAAGTAGTTTAAAGTTTAAAGTAGTTTACAGTTAAAAATAGTTTAAACTTTAAAGTAGTTTGAAGTTTAAATGAGTTTAAAGTAGTTTAAAGTTTAAAGTACTTTACAGTTAAAAATAGTTTAAATTAGATTAAAGTTTAAATTAGTTTGAAGTTTAAATTAGTTTAAAGTGATTTGAAGTTTGAAGTAGTTTAAAGTTTAAAATAGTTTAAAGTATAGTTTGAAGTAGTTTAAAGTTACTAGGGTGTTTCTAGAGGGTTGCTAAGGTGTTCTGAGTGGTTGCTAGGCGGTTGCTAGGGTATTTTGGGTGGTTGCTAGGGTGTTCTCGGTGGTTGCTAGGGTGTTATGGATGGTTGCTAGGGTGTTGCTAGGGAGTTCTGAGGTATTTTGGGTGGTTGCTAGGGTGTTGCTAGGGAGTTCTGAGGTATTTTGGGTGGTTGCTAGGGTGTTGCTAGGGAGTTCTGAGGTATTTTGGGTGGTTGCTAGGGTGTTGCTAGGGAGTTCTGAGGTATTTTGGGTGGTTGCTAGGGAGTTGCTAGGGAGTTCTGAGGTATTTTGGGCGGTTGCTATGGTGTTGCTAGGGTGTTCTAAGGTATTTTGGGTGGTTGCTAGGGTGTTATGGGTGGTTACTATAGTGTTGCTAGGGAGTTCTAAGGTATTTTAGGCAGTTTCTAGGTTGTTATGGGTGGTTGCTATGGTGTTGCTAGGGTGTTCTAAGGTATTTTGGGTGGTTGCTAGGGTGTTATGGGTGGTTACTATAGTGTTGCTAGGGAGTTCTAAGGTATTTTAGGCAGTTTCTAGGTTGTTATGGGTGGTTGCTATGGTGTTGCTAGGGTGTTCTAACACACACACACACACACACACAGTCAAGAGTTTATGAGTTTAGAGTTTAGTTAGGGTTGAAGTAAGGCACGAGGCCTGCGGCCTCGTGCCTACGAGCGAGTTTTTATAGTTTTTATTCATAAAAAGCTTAAATTAGTTAAGTTTCAATAAGTTTGAAGTGTATAGTTAGATGAGTTTATGAGTTTACATGAGTCTAAGAGTTCAGAGTTTAGTGTATATTAGCATCCTGGAGTTAGGGCTAAGGTGAGGCACAAGGCCTGCGGCCTTGTGCCTACGAGCGAGTTTTTATAGTTTTTATTCATAAAAAGTTTAAATAAGTTTGAAGTTTAAATTAGTTTGAAGTTTAAAATAGTTTGAGGTGGATAGATAGAGGAGTTTAATGAGTTTAAATGAGTCTCAATGGCTCATATAGTGTATAGAATGGCAGTTTGATTTAGTCTAGGCTTTCAAGGGATTTTGATTTGAATTTTTGGCAGTTGGGGAGTTTGAAAATCTGAACATTCCGCAATGTTAAGTCAATGGGAGTTTTTTCCGAGTTTGATCGTCATTTATAGGAAAACCGTAAGTCCGATCAGTCTGAAAAGATAGAGCAACTAACTTCAGAACAGTTTGAGTGTCTGACCCGAGTTTGGAGTATGTAGAGTTAAAGCTCTAGGAGGAGATAGAGTCAACAGTTTTGGAAGAAGAATAATAATAATAACTAGAACGTACATTTCCAGAAGAAAATGTGAATGGTGCTTGCAGTGGCAAAAAACACGACCCGGTTGCTAGAGTGTGGTACATGATTGCATACGAGCCAACAACCATGTCTGTACGATGTTCTGCTGCTGAGATATGGCTTATTCATGTTGTTCGGTTGGTTGCTAGGGTGTTCTGGGTGGTTGCTAGGTGGTTGCTAGGGTGTTCTGGGTGGTTGCTAGGCAGTTGCTAGGGTGTTCTGGGTGGTTGCTAGGGCGTTGCTAGGTGGTTGCTAGGGTATTCTGGGTGGTTACTATGGTGTTCTGGGTGGTTGCTAGGGTGTTATGGATGGTTGCTTTGGTGTTGCTAGGGAGTTCTTAGGTATTTTGGGTGGTTGCTATGGTGTTGCTAGGGAGTTCTAAGGTATTTTGGGGGGTTGCTAGGGTGTTATGGGTGGTTGCTAGGGTGTTCTAAGGTGTTTTGGGTGGTTGCTATGGTGTTGCTAGGGAGTTCTAAGGTATTTTGGGTGGTTGCTAGGGTGTTGCTAGGGAGTTCTAAGGTATTTTGAGTGGTTGCTATGGTGTTGCTAGGGAGTTCTGAGGCATTTTGGGTGGTTGTTAGGGTGTTATGGGTGGTTGCTAGGGTGTTCTAAGGTGTTTTGGGTGGTTGCTATGGTGTTGCTAGGGAGTTCTAAGGTATTTTGGGTGGTTACTAGGGTGTTGCTAGGGAGTTCTAAGGTATTTCGGGAGGTTGCTAGGGTGTTCCGGGTGGTTTCTAGGCAATTGCTAAGGTTTTCTGGGTGGTTGTTAGGGTATTTGGGTGATTGCTAGGACATTTCTAGGTGGTTGCTAGGGTGTTCAGGGCGGTTGCTAAGGTATTTTTGGTGTTTGCTATGGTGTTACTAGGTGGTTGGTAGTTTTCACAGATGGTTACTATGTTGTTAGGGCTAAAAGTGAGTTTTTATAGAGTATTTAAAATCTCTATTAAACGAGTGCATTATAATGAGTGCACGAGGCCTGCGGCCTCGTGCCTATGAGTGAGTTTTTATAGAGTATTTAAAATCTCTATTAAACGAGTGCATTATAATGAGTGCACGAGGCCTGCGGCCTCGTGCCTATAGCCTATGGTTGCTAGGGTGCTGTAACTGGTTGCTATGGTGTGGCTATGAAGATTTTAGGCCATTACTTATTGGCTGCTGGATAATATAAATCCTCTGAGGGAGAGAGAGGGGGAGACATGCAGGGGTGTCAGGCCCTTTGTGTCTGTGTGTGTGAAAAATGACAGTTGGGATTTGAATTTCTGAAAATTCCGCAATGTTAAGTCAATGGGACTTTTTTGGCCGCTTTTTCGTCCGCTGTGCAAACATCGTACACCCGATCGCTTAGAAAAGATATAGCACACCTCTCCTCAATGAGCCGGTCGATTTGACACCTCACTCAGGGGTCTGTGACAAACGGTGCGGGGCGAGTTTCGCGCCGAACTTTGTCCAGAATAATAAGAATAAGAAAAATTATAATAAGTATGAGCAATAACACTAATGTTGCTTTGCCTATAGGCAAGCACCATTAACTAGATTAAAAAGTTCGTTGAAACAAACTTTAAGTTGGCTTGTGAAAGTTTGGACCAGAAAGTTTAAAGAAGTTTAAAGTTTAAATTAGTTTAAAGTTTAAAGCAGTTTAAAATAGTTTGAAGTTTAAATTAGTTTGAAGTTTAAATTAGTGTAAAGTTTAAAATAGTTTAAAGTTTAAAGTAGTTTAAAGTATTTTACAGTTAAAAATAGTTTAAATTTTAAAGTAGTTTGAAGTTTAAATTAGTTTGAAGTTTAAAGTAGTTTGAAGTTTAAATTAGTGTAAAGTTTAAAATAGTTTAAAGTAGTTTAAAGTTTAAAGTAGTTTACAGTTAAAAATATTTTAAACTTTAAAGTAGTTTGAAGTTTAAATTAGTTTAAAGTAGTTTAAAGTTTAAAGTAGTTTACAGTTAAAAATAGTTTAAAGTAGATTAAAGTTTAAATTAGTTTGAAGTTTAAATTAGTTTAAAGTGATTTGAAGTTTGAAGTAGTTTAAAGTTTAAAATAGTTTAAAGTATAGTTTGAAGTAGTTTACAGTTACTAGGGTGTTTCTAGAGGGTTGCTAAGGTGTTCTGAGTGGTTGCTAGGCGGTTGCTAGGGTATTTTGGGTGGTTGCTAGGGTGTTATGGATGGTTGCTAGGGTGTTATGGATGGTTGCTAGGGTGTTGCTAGGGAGTTCTAAGGTGTTTTGGGTGGTTGCTAGGGTGTTGTTAGGGAGTTCTGAGGTGTTTTGGGTGGTTGCTAGGGTGTTGCTAGGGAGTTCTAAGGTATTTTGGGTGGTTGCTAGGGCGTTGCTAGGGAGTTCTGATGTATTTTGGGTGGTTGCTAGGGTGTTGCTAGGGAGTTCTGAGGTATTTTGGGTGGTTGCTAGGGTGTTGCTAGGGAGTTCTGAGGCATTTTGGGTGGTTGCTAGGGTGTTGCTAGGGAGTTCTAAGGTGTTTTGGGTGTTGCTAGGGTGTTGCTAGGGAGTTCTAATGTGTTTTGGGTGGTTGCTAGGGTGTTGCTAGGGAGTTCTGAGGTGTTTTGGGTGGTTGCTAGGGTGTTGCTAGGGAGTTCTGAGGTGTTTTGGGTGGTTGCTAGGGTGTTGCTAGGGAGTTCTAATGTATGTTGGGTGGTTGCTAGGGTGTTGCTAGGGAGTTCTGATGTGTTTTGGGTGGTTGCTAGGGTGTTGCTAGGGAGTTCTGAGGTATTTTGGGTGGTTGCTAGGGAGTTGCTAGGGAGTTCTGAGGTATTTTGGGTGTTGCTAGGGTGTTGCTAGGGAGTTCTAAGGTGTTTTGGGTGGTTGCTAGGGTGTTGCTAGGGAGTTCTAAGGTATTTTGGGTGGTTGCTAGGGTGTTATGGGTGGTTACTATGGTGTTGCTAGGGTGTTCTAACACACACTAACTTGCTCACACACACACACACAGTCAAGAGTTTTTGAGTTTAGAGTTTAGTTAGGGTTGAGGTAAGGCACGAGGCCTGCGGCCTCGTGCCTACGAGCGAGTTTTTATAGTTTTTATTCATAAAAAGCTTAAATTAGTTAAGTTTCAATAAGTTTGAAGTGTATAGTTAGATGAGTTTATGAGTTTACATGAGTCTAAGAGTTCAGAGTTTAGTGTATATTAGCATCCTGGAGTTAGGGCTAAGGTGAGGCACAAGGCCTGCGGCCTTGTGCCTACGAGCGAGTTTTTATAGTTTTTTATTCATAAAAAGTTTAAATTAGTTTGAAGTTTAAATTAGTTTGAAGTTTAAAATAGTTTGAGGTGGATAGATAGATGAGTTTAATGAGTGTAAATGAGTCTCAATGGCTCATATAGTGTATAGAATGGCAGTTTGATTTAGTCTAGGCTTTCAAGGGATTTTGATTTGAATTTTTGGCAGTTGGGGAGTTTGAAAATCTGAACATTCCGCAATGTTAAGTCAATGGGAGTTTTTTCCGAGTTTGATCGTCATTTATAGGAAAACCGTAAGTCCGATCAGTCTGAAAAGATATAGCATACCGAGTCAGAACAGTTTGAGTGTCTGAGCCGAGTTTGGAGTATGTAGAGTTAAAGCTCTAGGAGGAGATAGAGTTGTAAATGTAAGAAGAATAATAATAATAATAACTAGATTAAAAAGTTCGTCGAGACAAACTTTAAGTTGGCTTGTGAAAATTTGGACCAGATAGTTTGAAAAAGTTTAAAGTTTATAGTAGTTTGAAGTTTAAATTAGTTTAAAGTTTAAAGCAGTTTAAAGTAGATTTAAGTTTAAAGTAGTTTACAGTTTAAAAAAGTTTGAAGTTTAAATTAGTTTGAAGTTTAAAGTAGTTTGAAGTTTAAATTAGTGTAAAGTTTAAAATAGTTTAAAGTTTAAGGAGTTTAAAGTTTAAAGTAGTTTACAGTTAAAAATAGTTTGAACTTTAAAGTAATTTGAAGTTTAAATTAGTGTAAAGTTTAAATTAGTTTAAAGTAGTTTAAAGTTTAAAGTAGTTTACAGTTAAAAATAGTTTAAAGTAGATTAAAGTTTAAATTAGTTTAAAGTGATTTGAAGTTTGAAGTAGTTTACAGTTTAAAATAGTTTAAAGTATAGTTTGAAGTAGTTTAAAGTTACTAGGGTGTTTCTAGAGGGTTGCTAATGTGTTCTGAGTGGTTGCTAGGCGGTTGCTATGGTATTTTGGGTGGTTGCTAGGGTGTTATGGATGGTTGCTATGGTGTTGCTAGGGAGTTCTGAGGTATTTTGGGTGGTTGCTAGGGTGTTGCTAGGGAGTTCTAAGGTGTTTTGGGTGGTTGCTAGGGTGTTGCTAGGGAGTTCTAAGGTGTTTTGGGTGGTTGCTAGGGTGTTGCTAGGGAGTTCTGAGGTATTTTGGGTGGTTGCTAGGGTGTTGCTAGGGAGTTCTGATGTGTTTTGGGTGGTTGCTAGGGTGTTGCTAGGGAGTTCTGAGGTGTTTTGGGTGGTTGCTAGGGTGTTGCTAGGGAGTTCTAAGGTGTTTTTGGGTGGTTGCTAGGGTATTGCTAGGGAGTTCTAAGGTGTTTTGGGTGGTTGCTAGGGTGTTGCTAGGGAGTTATGAGGTGTTTTGGGTGGTTGCTAGGGTGTTGCTAGGGAGTTCTAAGGTATTTTGGGTGGTTGCTAGGGTGTTGCTAGGGAGTTCTGAGGTATTTTGGGTGGTTGCTAGGGTGTTGCTAGGGAGTTCTAAGGTGATTTGGGTGGTTGCTAGGGAGTTCTAAGGTGTTTTGGGTGGTTGCTAGGGTGTTGCTAGGGTGTTCTAACACACACTAACTTGCTCACACACACACACACACACACACACACACAGTCAAGAGTTTTTGAGTTTAGAGTTTAGTTAGGGTTGAGGTAAGGCACGAGGCCTGCGGCCTCGTGCCTACGAGCGAGTTTTTATAGTTTTTATTCATAAAAAGCTTAAATTAGTTAAGTTTCAATAAGTTTGAAGTGTATAGTTAGATGAGTTTATGAGTTTACATGAGTCTAAGAGTTCAGAGTTTAGTGTATATTAGCATCCTGGAGTTAGGGCTAAGGTGAGGCACAAGGCCTGCGGCCTTGTGCCTACGAGTGAGTTTTTATAGTTTTTATTCATAAAAAGTTTAAATTAGTTTGAAGTTTAAATTAGTTTGAAGTTTAAAATAGTTTGAGGTGTATAGATAGAGGAGTTTAATGAGTTTAAATGAGTCTCAATGGCTCATATAGTGTATAGAATGGCAGTTTGATTTAGTCTAGGCTTTCAAGGGATTTTGATTTGAATTTTTGGCAGTTGGGGAGTTTGAAAATCTGAACATTCCGCAATGTTAAGTCAATGGGATTTTTTCCGAGTTTGATCGTCATTTATAGGAAAACCGTAAGTCCGATCA
>JARPMJ010009144.1:17500-29308 GCA_033366665.1 Phoxinus dragarum | reverse complement strand
ACCGTACACATCAGTGTTTATATCTGAACTATAATCTTTTATCCCAGTGCTTCTGTGATCATATGAATGATTCTAAGACAGAAATAATGAAACTGAAGCTGATTCATATCTACACATGACAACGGCTCTCTCTGGATCAGAACACAGATCTGAATGTTTGTGTGATTTTTAATCTAAGGTTTAATAGACTCAGGAGAATCACTGTCATTGAGAAATAAGATCTCGTGTGTTTGAATCAAGATCTTTTAATTACTTCAATCGTTTATACCTTTAATTATTACATTGTTCAAATTAATACATTTTTAGCTAACTGTGATTCTGTACATTTCTGAAATACATAACTTAGTTTCCTCTGATAACAGTTCACTCTAAACACTTGTAATATGGACTTTAAAATGATTGTATTGAATTTAATGATTAATCGTGCATCTCTAATATGCATATATGACCCTGGATCACTCCACCAGTCTGGAGCCGCACGGGTATATCTGTGGCAATAGCAACTATACATTGAATGGGTCAAAATTATCCATTTTTCTTTTATGCCAAAAATCATGAGGATATTAAGATCATGTTGCATGAAGATATTTAGTAAATGTCCTACCGTAAATATATAAAACATGTATTTTTGTGAGTGAATGCAGCACAATCGTGAACATAAATGCACAACTTTAAAGGAGATTTTCTCAATGTTTACATTTTTTTGCTCCTCAGATTCCAGATTTTCAATAGTTGTGTCTCGACCAAATATTGTCCTATCCTAACAAACCACACATCAATGGAGAGATTATTTATACAGCTTTATATGATGTATACATCTCAATTTAAAAAATTGACCCATGTGACTGATTTTGTGGTCCAGGGTCACATATGTAGTAACACACTCCGCTTATTTTCCATGTGTGTGTGTGTGTGAGAGTCCAGGCTTCATCTCTGTTTGTGTCTGCACCGTCTCCTCTTCCCAGCATTCCCTACTTCGAGACGAGTGCGGCCACCGGTGCGGAGGTGGACAAGGCCGTGGTCACGCTACTGGACCTGGTGATGAAGAGGATGGAGCAGTGTGTGGACAAACCCGCGGCCGACACACACAACACGGACGGCACCAGCAAACTGGACGCTGCGCCCGCCGCCGAGAAGAAATGTGCATGTTGAAGACAGGCAGTGGCCTTCCTCTAGCGGACCGTCTCAGAGCGCCCGGATCTCGCACGCCCGATCTCACTGTATTACAGATATGTGTGTGTGTGTGTGTGTGTGTGTGTGCGTGTGTGTGTGCGGACATTTGTATTTTACATTGGAGAGTTTGTGAGAGCTGTCGTACTGCCTCGTGATCTTTAACAAACCCTGACTTTAAATTGATCCCGGATTATAAATATTTGCAGTTTTGAATAATTCATATTTTTGAACGAGTCTCTTATTCTCACCAAAGCTGCGTTTATTTGATCAAAAATACAGAGCAAAACGATATTTTATATTGTAATAATATTTCTATGTGAATATATAGTAAAGCGTAATTTATTGCTGTGATCAAAGCTGCATTTTTAGCATCATAATAATGATAATAATTTCATAACTCCAGTCTTCAGCGTCACATGATCCTTCACAAATCAGTATAATATGAGGATTTGATGCTCATTAACATTTATAATTATTATCAGTTGAAAACAGTGTCACTTTCAATCAATTTAATGCGTCCTCACCCCAAACTTTTGACGTGTATCACGGTCTCCACAAAAATATGAACTCTTCTCATCACTGATAATAATCATAAATGTTTTTTGAGCATCAAATCCTCATATTACACTGATTTCTGAAGGATCATGTGACGCTGAAGACTGGAGTAATGATGATAAATTCAGCTTTGATCACAGGAATAAATTACACTTTACTATATATTCACAGATATTTTATACTGTAATAATATTTCACTGTATTTTTTGATCAAATAAATGCAGCTTTGGTGAGCAGACTCTTTCAAAAGCGTTAAAAAAAATCATAATTATTGAAAACGTTTGACTAGTTGTGTTTTGACCTTATGTCAGAAAAGCCAAAATCCTGATGTGGCGAAAGTTATGATTTTATGGCCCATAATCTTAATTGGACATTTAAATGAATGTACATACACAAATATAATACAGTTTCAGCTTTCATATATCGGTCACTTGAACAGCGGTCACGGTCTAGAAGCGGTTTGTGCCAAACACGAGTACACCTGTGCATGTCTACAGGCCAGAGAGACGCTGCAGCTTCTGAATGTCCATCACCTGTGTTTTCTGGAGTATTGAGATGCTGTCGTGTCTCGTGATGATGCATGCGGCCAACAGTAGTTTACTCGCGGCTTTACACGTCTCTCTCACAATCACACTGGGGTTTTAGCAGCCATCGTGTTCTTAAACCTCGATCACCTACAGACCTCTGGACGCTTGCGTTCACAGAAAAGTTAATGAACTGTAGAAAGTAGAGACTGATGCAAACAAATAATTATGGTGTGTTTATGTGTGTTTGTGAGCGGCTCTAACACGCTTTCTGTATGGAAGATTGTTTTCAGCACAGAATCCAAAAAAAAAAAATCTATAAAGTTTATATATCCAGGGTTATTATCATTAACTAAAACTATTAAAAATATTTCTGTTAAAATTAAATAAAGATATATATATATATTCAAAAGTAAATATTAGTTGAAAAGCTTAAACTAAACAAAATTATGTCTTGACCGTTAACTGTTTAAGTTTTAGCACTAAAATAAAAATCAATTAAATGTAAATAGCAATTTAACAAAATAATACATTTACAAAAAATTTACCAAAATTAACACGAAAACTAAAAATATAAAAATAAAAGACAATTTAAAATATTAATAAAAGTAAAGTAGAAAGCTAAAATAACACTATCAAACAGTTCTGATTTTATAACTTGCAATTGGGAGTTTATATCTCACGTTTGTGATATACCATTGCAAGAAAAACAATTGTGAGATAAAAAGTCACTTATTTATTTTTTATTCCGTGTCAGAAACAAGCTTCCATACTTCTGAAGATTTAAAAGAAATGAAATGGCCAGCGACACTTTTTAACGCATCTGTGTATGAAAGACAATATCCTGAAAACACATCCAGACCATAGTGACATTATTTTGTCATATTTTCATCACTGTAAGTGTGTGAGTGCTCGACTTTATTCTATTTCTCATAATTCCTATAATACAGTGTTTAATTTTTATTTACAGTAAATCAGCAAAAATGCAGTAGTAACATACTATCCTGGTGTTCAATTAAATGCATCATATTATTTTTCTTTATCAGTGCAGTAATGATAATTTGGAGGTGTGAATATCATAAAAACATGTCCAGGTCATATTTCACCCTAAATTCAAATCCTTTAAAATGTTTTGCACTGTTATATTATTTTAATGGCAGTCAAACACGTCCTCATAATGTTTTTTAGTGTGTTTAAAAAAAAAAAACCATACTCTTAATCCAAAATATATATATAATTTTTTTTTTTTTCTCTCATAAGTTTAGTTAAATATGAGCTGGGCATGTTCTTGACAGGTTTAGTGAGCTTCATATTGTTATGATTCTGTATTAGAGCTCAAAATGATTGATGAGGTTTCTAGAGTTTGTTTGATGTTTTGATTCGTAACGCCCGTTAACACCAATACTGATAACTAAAAAGATAATTATTATAATGATATTAACGTCCACACCCCAATTTCGTTATGTTTATTCAAAGCGCGCGCTGCGGTTTTTTCGTCTGTAGCTTTAAATGTTCGCGCCCTTTAAAGCAGGATGGATTCTGATTGGCTGTCAGCGTCTTTAACGGTCATCAGCTGGTGAGAAAATAAGATTCAAACCATAACGTCGTCGTTATTGTTATGCGTTGTGGACTCTGCTATTCTTTTATATTTAGATAACTTGTAGTTATCGTTGTTTGTGCGAACGGGCCTTTAACACGGTTTTATTTCTGTCCTCCGGTGCCAAATCATCCCGTGCCATAATAATCACCTCAGTTCCTCATGATTCACTTCATAGAGACGCTCGCAGTGAGTATTCGATGAATGTGTGTGTGTGTGTGTTGAACGACTGATCGCACATGCCTTTAAATGTGACAATCTCTGGACCAACATTTCTGTTTTGAAGAACATTGATTAGCTTTTGTGTTTCTACTGAACTTCTGCTTGGCCTTGAACAGAGCCGCGTCTCTTGAGCTTCTCGTGTGTTTAGTACCTCATGTGGTTTAAGGAATGGCTTTATGACAAGTGATGTTGTTCTCTTAAAAGTTTACATTGAAGGATTTTCTCTCCTTGTGCCTGTAAAGATCTACTCTGACCAATGACACGCTTCCCGAGTCTTTAATAGGGTCCTGAACTCCTCTAAGCTAGTTTAACGCATTACAAGTATATTTGGCAAAATAAAGCAGAAAATAACGCAAAGAACTGAACTGTAACTGTAAAGCAGGTCAAAAAAATCAACTTCAGATTTCTTTGAGAGCGTTTATTTTTTTGTTATGCGTGTAGTAACATGTTACTAAAGAATAAAGAGGAAAAATGCATTTGGGTTTCTCTTTTTTCTTCTTCTGGGGTAATAATGAAATTGTGTGTGTGTCAAAAGTGTCCCAAATTTTGTAACTTTGTCATTTACTGTCCACGTGCCTGTAAAATAGTAGTGAGAAAGTCAACATTCAAACTAAGGACTCCTTGTTTTCAAAGTTTTGGAATCATGAATGTTTCTCAAGGCAAGACGCTACAGCTGAACAGGGTAAAGTGATTAACTAATACTTAAATCATTAAGACCTCTAAGCATTTTTTGTACTAGTTTTCTAAAATGGTGTTCAACTCTTTCCCCGCCATTGACACATTTTTTCAGCAATCCATGTTTCCACTGTTATACGGTAGGGGGCGCTATAACATCCTCTGAAAGAGTGCAGAATCGCTGGATCAAAACACAGGAGAAGAAGAAGCAAATGATAGAAGCATTGCTTGAGCACGTTGTAGTCTTTGAAAAAAGAAAATGTTGCTTTTTTTTTAAGACATTTGTCCACAGTCAAGAGTTGATTAAAAAAATGTATGAAGCTAGAATAATTGTATATATAAATAAGGCAGAGGCTCTGTTCTTTCTTTTGTTAGATTGCAGGTTCCTAACTTTTTTTATGCATTTTGGCCGTTCATTTACACAACAACCGTGTTTTGGGGGTCTGAAAACGCAAACTTTTGAAAACCGGTTTCAAAGTGCACGTTAAAAAAAAAAAAAAAAAAAACGACACCATTATCTCTGTGTGAACAAAAAAAAAAAAAGCTAATTTGTGAAAATGGTGAGGTCATGTGCATTATGTGGTTAATCTATAGGTGCGTACCGGTACTTTTCCTTTACAAAGTGACATCGCCATCTACTGGCCTGCTAGCAGAATACAGCGTTTCTAGCCTTTTTTGTGGATCCGTGTGAACGGGCATCATTTCGACAATGTTGTTGTGTGTGTGTGTGTGAAAAGCACTCAAATTAAAAACTTTCCTATTTTAGGTCATCATTGTCGTTTAAATGTACCCCAAGTTGACATACTAGATTTAATTGGTTTTGCCTGTTGTGACTTGCCTTAAAGTCCTCCTGTGGTGTAAATCCAGATTTTAATGTTGTTTATGTGTCTATGTTCATAAGTGGACGGCATTGCTGAGTATTTTCTGCTTAAAACTGCAGTGAACCAAAGACAGTCTCAAAAACACGGTTTGAAATCGCTGGTGTTTCTGACGTCACACACTACCTTGTAACCAATCAGATCAACTTGTGATCGTCAACCAGTGGATCTCTGAGTGAGTGAGTGAGTGAGTGGAGGCGGGGCTCATTTGCATAGAACCGTGTATACTAAATGAGGCAAGGGTGTCGGGTTATATTCAAGATATTTTAAGGCAAGAAGATTTTTTTTTTCAAGGAAATTAACGTTTAAATATGTAAGTTTGGTGATCAAAGATGAGCTTTAAGGGATCAAATTATTGACTACAGGGGAACTTTAACTCTTTCCCTGCCATTGACAGAATATTACCAGCTAGCCATGTTTCCACTGTTATACGGTAGGGGGCGCTGTTAAACATCTAATGAAAGAGTTCAGAATCCACGGATCAAAACACAGGTGAAGAAGAAGAGGTCAAGCGATAGAAGCATTGCTGACGCACGTCAATCAACATTAAACAGCATATAAATAAAAACTGCGGCCTAATGTTACTGAATAAAATGTCGACCCAGGACGAGTTACAGGACTGTGAAGCTTTGAGGTGTTGATGGACTCGATCGACTCCATCCGTGTTTGATCATCAACTCATCAAATATGATCCAGACGAAATCTTTAACAAAAACGTGATTTTAGTTCAAAATGTTGCTTTTTTATGAAACTTACCCTTGATCAATTGATAAACAAGAATGTAGGAAGCTAAAATAAAAAGCTGTTGTTGACTCTGTTCTTTCTTTTGGCATTGCATGTTCAGAAATTCATAAAACAATATTCTGGGGGCCATGAAAGTTTTGTGAAAATTATTGGAAAAAAATGCTGGTGATGGATGGCAACTTTTGTTTCTTTAAAGCTGGCGGGGAAAGAGTTAAGGTGTTTTTGTTTTGTTTTTCCTTGTTTTAGTTAATAATAATTTATTAACATTCAGGACAAAGAAAAAAAAATGAAAAGGGCAACAATCATGATTTAGCATATTTTATTACCATTTTGTACTACAAATAAAACACTGGAGCATAACTGTGTTTTAAGTGGCACTAAACAGAGCGTGTGAAGAATCCTGTCAACATGTAATATTATCTTTCACACTTAAACACGATTCCCTAAACTGGTTAATAACCGTGAGCAGAAGTAACATCAGCATTCACACATTCACCTGCTCAGGTGTGTGTTTCCCGATCAGCGCTGTAACTCGCTGCTAAACTACGATAATACATCGCTGGAGAAATCGACTAGCGAGTCACGACTTTGTCGCAAAGTTCAACCACGATGGTTAATGATGTCGCGCGGTGGTGGAGTAATTACTACTTTTAAAGAATCTGTTTGAGATTGAATTAACGCTAGATGTTTTGCTATAAATTACGGACGAGGACTATTTCTCATTTATTTAGCTTTAAATCTGTTGACAAACTAAACGACGTAAATGACATTTGTATGCATTATAAATAAAAGATACAGATTGTACTGAATGTCAGCTTGCTTATTTTGCTCAAGATAATGATTTATTGAGTCCACATGTCATGCAAACAAGAAGTGTTGTGAATTAGCTTTAGCTAAGAACACTATTACGCATACATTAGTTTATCTAAGTTTTTTGTATCTGACACCATCTAAATAAACGTAAATAATAATAATTAGAAACTCTGCTTCTAACAGGTCGAGATCTGTCGCTCAAGTTTGCAAATGTTCGTTAGAACGATAGTTTCGGGAAACTGACTCGTTGAACTGATAACGACGGGACTGGCGAGCATAGTTTGGCTAACGATGCTCTCGGGAAACACCGACTCGTTGAACTGATGATAACGACGGAACTGGCGAGCATAGTTTGGCTAAAGATGCTTTCGGGAAACACACCCCTGATCCCTGAATACATGCAAGTTCACTTAAAGTCCCCAAATAAATCTAAACATGGTGTCATGAATAACTACACACTTCATTATGAATATTAATTTCTACCTTGTTTATGCTAATATAGGCATGATGTAAACAAGCCGATAGAAAACAACAACAATAGAAACAACAGAACGGACAGTTTGAGAGAACATTAACCACTGAACATGTAGAATAGACCGATAGCTTACTGTAAATGAACCAACCAGGGACGTCTGTTACTGTACGGCAGATTTCCTGCAAGTTCTCTGATTATATTCCTGAGAGCGCGAGTCCACGGGAAAGAGCTTTTCCACAACATTACTGTCGTCGAGTTCATACGGAGATTCTCTGGATCTGTTGATAGCGGTGATGTTTTTGGGCATCAGTGGAAACCGTTAGTCTGAGCGGAGACTCCCGATTGGTTTGGTTTTGGCAGTTTTTGATGTATAGTTCCAGGTTTGGCCTGTGTTTGTGAGCTCAGACCTGTGAGATCTGCTTCTCTGTGGGTTTGGACTCGGCCTGCTCCTCTTCCTCATCTTCATCGAAGTTCAGTTTCAGGTTTTCTAGAGTTTGTCTCGACTCTTTCCTCCTGCGGGACAAACGTGAAAAACAATATTAGGAGAACGTTAACCTAGAAGAAATGTTTGATATTAAGGACTTTTAGTTTCTATAGCAAGGCCTTCATGCAAAATACAGTCTCGAAAAAATTATTTTTATGATTAAAAATGCATCAAATATACATCAATATTTATTTAATAAATTTAATTTTTAGTAATACATTATTATCGTGTATATATTAAAACATATTTATAATTATAATATACATATTTATTTTAAATACATTTTAACTATATTGTTTTATTAATATGGTGTATATAATTTATTTATGTAATTTTAATAAAATACGTATATTCATAAATAATTACTAATTATTTTATGAATTAAATTTACATTGATCGGAAATAATGGTGTATTACACAAATTTGTGTTATAATTCATATATATATTTTAATTAATATGGTGTATATTAACACAAATATGTAAAATATAATAAAATACAATATACATAATGTATTATTTAATAAATGTAATTGTAATTAATACATTATTATGGTGCATTTATTAACACAAATATTTATGGATAAACAAATAAATGTAATTTTAGATCAACGTAAAATATATAGCACCTATTAAATAATATATATTTATGTATATATGCGCTATATATATTATAAATATATGTTTCAGTATATAGACTATATTAATATATGTTAATTTACAAACAAACAAATAAATAAATAAATATGCATTTATTATTTAATATTAATATGCATTAAACGGATAGTTCACCCAAAATTATGTCATCATTTACTTGATGGGCTTCATTGAGAGAGTGTGTGTGTGTGTGTGTGTGTGTGTGTGTGTGTGTGTACGCACTTGTTGGTCAGCTGTTGGTCCAGCAGTTGTCTCTGCAGTCGGCTGTTGGCTTCTCTCTCCTCCATCAGTTCTCTGTGTGTGTGTCGGTGTTGAACGTCCCGTCGACTCGCCTCTTCCTCGGCCTCGTTCAGCTGCCTCTTCAACACACGGATGCGCTGAGTCATCTATAAACACACACAACCTTCAGACCAGAGGACCAGAACATGCGCTGAGTCATCTATAAACACACACGACCAGAGGACCAGAACACATTTGATCCTCCTCCAGGAGAAAGTTGGAAGTCTGATCACTTGTTCAAGCACTCACGATAACTACGAGAATAACACTTGCGTCGGCACAAACACGAAAAATATATGGAAAGATAAGTATAAAGGATAATTTATTAAATAAATCATATTAAATAATTGTGTGTTCAGTGTTATGTCTCCCTCTGCTGTCTGTCAGTCAGTATGTGTGTGTGTGTGTGTGTTTTTTGTTCTGTTGCTCAGTGTTGTGTCTCCCTCTGCTGTCTGTGAGTGTGTGTGTGTGTGTGTGTGTCGTACCAGCTCCCTCTGCTGCCTGTGAGAGTGAGTGTGTGTGTGTGTGTGTGTGTGTGTGTGTGTGTGTGTGTGTGTGTCGTACCAGCTCCCTCTGCTCTGTGGAGATCCTGTTCTCCTCCTCCATCTGCTCCGTCAGCTCGTGGATCTTCCTCTCCAGTTTGCTGATGTTGTTGCTCATGACCACTTTATTCCTGAGGATCAGAAAGAGTCTTTAGAGGATCATCCTGACACACGGTGGTTCCATTTAGAACTCTAGGGTTCCAAGTGTCACTGCGTCTTTAGCCCCGCCCACTGGAGCGTTAGTGAAGTGACATGAGAACGAGTAAAGATCGCCACAGGATCAATACCACTACCTTCCAAATGAACCTAATGCTAGGAAAGTGTGTGTGTGTGTGTCTCAGCAGTGCATTATTTATTTGTATTCGGTGCATTTCACTGTGGATTATTTGGTAAATCAGTCGCAATTTCGGCGCAGGCTCTGCAAACAGACTTTTACGATATGGATCTGCCAGCAACGCCACAAACATGTAAGTAACCGTGTTTATTCTAATGCCTGATCTGTGATTTCTGATGTGTAATCAAATCAGACAGATAATATTTCTCTCAAAATCATTCAAAACTGTTCCATCAGTAAATCAAGCCAGTGACTAAACGATCAACTTCACATTGTGTCTCTTAGTAACATGAAAATAATCTGTTATTTAAACTGCTATTAAATTATATACAGAAAGTGATCAAAAGAACGCTGCCTTTCCAATCGCCCAAGCTGTCAATCACACAGCGAGTTTATCTGGACACTTGCTAAACCTGGTTATTAAATCTCTGTTACACTGCACAACGAAGCTCTTACTGTATTTACATCGTGTTTGCATTGTTATTTGATGAAAGCATTCGTGAGAGTGCAGAAATTGCATTGCAGTGATGAGATCACTTCATTCACGCACACAACAGACTGTCATCTGCTCGATGCTCATCACCGCAACCGTTCATGTGACGGAATAGATCTAAACATAATGCTCTAAACAACACTTTTCACGATTCGTTAATCTCGACAGCTGTCATATTAAAAACATAGTATTTGAGAGGGTTCCACATTTTCCCACTTATTTCATATGCAATATGCCAATCACAGCAGTGAGTGTTTACACTGAAGTCTCAAATCAGAGGCTAAAATATAAATTATGAAAAAAATGTATGTAAAAATCATATTTTCATTATAAATGCACCTCAGGAAACATTATAAAATAATAAAAAAATCCAGTTCATGACCCCTTTAAACTTAAATTAATCTCCAATGAACATGAACTAACAATGATCGTGTGTGTGTGTGTGTGTCTGACCTCTCCTCTGCACGCAGTGTGTTCTCCAGCTCTTTGGCTTTGATCTCGGCTCTAGTGACGGAATCGACCTCGACTCGGTTATTCTGAAGTTCCTCCATCTCGCTGCGCAGATCTCGCAGCTGCAAACATCAGCGGCGTCAGCGTCATCTTTCATTATTCAAGATATTTCTGTGATCACACACACACACACACACACACACCTGTCTCTCCAGGATGGTCTTCTCACACTCCAGCTGCTCGTTGAGATCTTTCTCCTGGATGAGCTTCATCTGCAGTTGCTCAGACTGTGAGACACACACACACACACACACACGTTTACACACCATTCTGTTCATCTGCTTTCCTGACTAAAAACTGTTTGCACTGCAAAAACTGAACTTCTGTCTTGTTTTCCAGCATTTCAAAGATGGCCGCCGAGTGAAATTACTTGCTTTAACCCTCTGATGCTCTCTGGTCATTTTTGACCGAAATTGTAAAAAAAAAAAAAAAAAAAAAAAGTCGTCATCAGAATGGTACGAAACTTGGTAAAGGTTTTGGCACTTGCTGTGTGAACACACATACAAAACATGGTCATGATTCGAACAGGTTAAATGGTCCTATAAAAAAATAGTCACTTTTGCTCCTCGCCGCAGGCCAAACTAAATCTGACTGAAAGCTCTTTTTTTTTTATATCAGGCTCAAATTTTTAACAACTTGTTTAGATTTTTATGGCCTCCATTTTATCACAGTTTTAGAGTAAAACATGTTTTTGAAAATATATATATCATATAAAAATAAAATAAAAATTTTTTGCACATTTTTCATAACAATAAACATAAAATGATGCAACTTATTTTAAGCTCACTTTTAATGTTCAAACTTTTTTTCACTTAATTGTCTTTAAAGAGAGATCAAACTTGAGTCTGTGCTCTA
>JARPMJ010009144.1:0-12500 GCA_033366665.1 Phoxinus dragarum | reverse complement strand
GGTGGTGGTGGTGGTGTGTGTGTGAGGGGGTGTGTGGTGGTGGTGGTGTGAGTGGGGGTGTGAGTGAGGTGTGAGGGGTGTGGGGGGTGTGTGGGGGTGGTGTGTGGTGGTGGTGGGAGGGTGTGTGTGGGTGTGGTGGTGTGAGGGTGGTGGTGGGGGTGTGGGGGTGGTGGGTGGTGGTGAGTGAGTGAGTGAGGTGAGTGAGTGCGTGCGTGCGTGGGCGTGCGTGCGTGCGTGTGTGTGTACCTCCGTCTCCAGTCTGAAAACACTATTGCTGAGTTCTAGGGCTTTCTTGCTCTTGTTCTCCTTCTCGAGATCCAGCTCCTCCAGAGTGCGTTCAGTGAGCCACAGTTTCTCAGACACACTCTGAGCGTGTTGTGTTTGTTTCTCCAGAGCTTCCTGCAGACACACACACACACACACGGAAGATCAGACGCAGGACAAACACACACACAATAAAATTGTCTTAGCAACTAGCTAAAATAAAACACATTCATTTTATTTCAGTCAATGTTTATTTTATTTCAAGTAATTATTTTTCATGATGATTTTAGTTTTAGTTAACAACAATAACCATGCCATGAATATATCACTATACACACTAGCATTTAAAAATTAATAATAATAATAATGCTGATATTAAGAGAGTTTGAGTGCCTCGTACACACCTCTGTGTCTTGTATTTTGTTCTTGAGCGTCTGCTGCAGAAAGTTGAAGGCGTATTCTTGAGTGTTTGCTTCCACCATCACCTCACGTGCCTCCTTCAGCTCGTTCTACACACACACACACACACACACACCTGTCAATCATCTCCATCACCTGATCACGCCTCTATAGAGTGCATTAGTGCCCGCCCACTTTTCTCCATTCATTTCTCCCATTGAGATTTACAAAATGTCTTGGTTAAAGCGCCATTAAACAAACCAATCAGCTACGATGAGAATCACAACATTATAAAGAACTACAATCCCATGATGCATTGCGAATGACATAATCGAATTAAAAATGATGGCGGAATATAAAACTACTTATAACGACTCCATTACGTCCTTTGCATTAATGGGAGTGGGCGGAGCTAACAAGCTCTTGTTTTGACCCTCTGATTGGTGGAATTTCCAGTGCAGCATTATGGGGTAATGTAGTTCTTCACCAGGAATTCCGCTTTTAAACACGATTCTTTTAAGAATGAGTTGAAATAATGCAGGCTAACATGTTCAACAGAAGCAAACACCATTGATTAGCAACCGCATAGCTCACTGTCTTTAAAGATTTAGAAGTTATGATTAATAATCCGTGTCCTTATGGAGCAAACAAACAGGTTTGTACCTCCATCTTTCTGAAGCGCTCCTGCATCACGTTGTTGTTGCTCTCCAGCTCCACGATCCTCTCTCTCAGCCGGTTGGTCTCTCCCTGCATCTGTGTGTTGGTCCGCAGCAGATCTTCATTGTTCACCAGAAGTCCTCGCATCTCGAAGCGGATCTGGTTCCTCTCCTTCTCCAGCTCCACGCTCTCCGCCTCCAGAAACTGGTTCCTCTGGAGCACACGCATCAACACATGTTAGAGCCAATCCACAGATTTCTGCATGAATTCTGTGGAAAAACTTGAGGATTTTTCTCTTACTGACAGCAGAAAAAACATTGTTATCGTGCGTATACTGTGTGTGCATAATACAGTATTTATATATACTTGGATATCTGGATGATTTATGATAAATGTGCAGAATAAAACTAATGAACCAGAAGCAACTCATTCTTGACCTAATGTTTTGTCGGACTGTAGTGTGTGTGTGTGTGTGTGTCACTGACCCTGCGACAGTCGTCCAGCTGATTGGTCAGCTCCTGCACGTAATCACGCTTGTTCGGCTGGTTGTTTCGCTGCATGAGTTGACTCGGTGTGGCTTTCTGGAGAAAAACAGTTCAAATACTTTTTACTTTTACTCTGTTATAGTTAAAAGCAACTTCTGAGACACAGTTTATGGCTATATTGAATAATAATATATCTATAAATGTAAGGTATTTAATTATAAATTTAAATTAATATATATATATAATATATACACACACACAATTATACTTAATTTAAATATATAATTTTATTTTAAATAGTAATTTATTTAATTGCATGTATATACATATATTATCTTTATATATATTGAATGAATATTTAATTAGTTATTGTATTTTATTTCATATATACACACATATTTATATATATATATATTCATTTAAATCGATATATTTTTTAGACATTTGTTTATATACATACATTACCATTAAATAAATTTTATATATGTATATGTGTGTTTGTGTGTGTGCATAATATAATACTATAATCAATATAAATATGCTATTATATTATTAAAATTGTATATATATATATAAACAATTAATTTAAATCTATAATTTTTGTATTAAACTTTAAATTATTAAAATATTTGTAACTATATATATATACATACATTTATGTCTGCAAAATATATTAAAATAATTATGTTATTACATTATTTAAATAATAATTATACTGTATATGTATTGCCAACAATTTCATAAAAAATATATTGGCATGTTTTAGTGTGGTTTTATTAATAATACTCATGTGACAGTAAAGGAAGGTCATTGGTTTGAGGAATAAACTCACGTCTCGTATGCGCGTCAGACTGTCGTAGCCGATGCGCGAGCGATGACTGAGTGCCGGACTCGTAACGGGACTCAAGCTTCGGTTCAGACCAAAGAGGTTCATCTCAGAGACGGCAGGTGACATCACTTCCTGTGTCTGATTCAAATACAACAGTCAATAGTCCAGCAGTGTGACAAATGAAGTTTTCTCTCGTGTAGTCTGGATTAATATCAAGTCACAAAAGCTATAAAGAAGTGGATAGTCATTGTTGAAGACAGTTAACTATTTATGTGACACTGTTCATACACACACACGGATGGAGCTGAAGTACAGGTTCTGTCCACTAGAGGGACACACACTCATACATAAACACAGATGTGACTTATTTACCTTAAAATCTGACATTCTGTTGATGGGATTGTAGTCCAACGACAGCGTAGCGTATTGGACTGTTGAAAACTCTGGCAGGACTGTCAAAGCCGCCCGTCTGGAGGAACACAGAGGCATTACTGTAAACGACTACTGTAAATGGCAGTACTGTAAATGACATTACTGTAAATGACTATTGTACATAACATTACTGTAAATGACATTACTGTAAACGGCTACTGTAAATGACATTACTGTAAACGACTACTGTAAATGGCAGTACTGTAAATGACATTACTGTAAATGACATTACTGTAAATGACTATTGTACATAACATTACTGTAAATGACATTACTGTAAACGGCTACTGTAAATGACATTACTGTAAATGGCTACTGTAAATGACATTACTGTAAATGACTACTGTAAATAACATTACTGTAAATGACATTACTGTAAATGACTACTGTAAATAACATTACTGTAAATGACATTACTGTAAACGGCTACTGTAAACGCTACTGTAAATGACATTACTGTAAATGGCTACTGTAAATGACATTACTGTAAATGACTACTGTAAATAACATTACTGTAAAAGACTACTGTAAATGACATTACTGTAAATGGCATTACTGTAAACGACTACTGTAAATAACATTACTGTAAAAGACTACTGTAAATGGCATTACTGTAAACGGCTACTGTAAATGGCATTACTGTAAATTACATTACTGTAAAAGACTACTGTAAATGGCAGTACTGTAAATTACATTACTGTAAAAGACTACTGTAAATGGCAGTACTGTAAATTACATTACTGTAAATGACTACTGTAAACGGCTACTGTAAATGACATTACTGTAAATTACATTACTGTAAATGACTACTGTAAACGGCTACTGTAAATGACATTACTGTAAATGACATTACTGTAAATGACTACTGTAAACGGCTACTGTAAATAAAATTACAGTAAAAGACTACTGTAAATGACATTACTGTAAACGGCTACTGTAAATGACATTGCTGTAAATTACATTACTGTAAACGGCTACTGTAAATGGCAGTACTGCAAATGACTACTGTAAACGGCTACTGTAAATAAAATTACTGTAAAAGACTACTGTAAATGACATTACTGCAAAGGACTACTGTAAACGGCTACTGTAAATAAAATTACAGTAAAAGACTACTGTAAAAGACTACTGTAAACGGCTACTGTAAATAAAATTACAGTAAAAGACTACTGTAAATGACATTACTGTAAACGGCTACTGTAAATAAAATTACAGTAAAAGACTACTGTAAAAGACTACTGTAAACGGCTACTGTAAATAAAATTACAGTAAAAGACTACTGTAAATGACATTACTGTAAACGGCTACTGTAAATGACATTGCTGTAAATTACATTACTGTAAACGGCTACTGTAAATGGCAGTACTGCAAATGACTACTGTAAACGGCTACTATAAATAAAATTACTGTAAAAGACTACTGTAAATGACATTACTGCAAATGACTACTGTAAACGGCTACTGTAAATAAAATTACAGTAAAATACTACTGTAAATGACATTACTGTAAATGACATTACTGTAAATGACATTACTGTAAATGACATTACTGTAAACGGCTACTATAAATGACTACTGTAAATGACTATTGTAAACGGCTACTGTACATGACATTACTGTAAATTATATTATTGTTTAAAGCATGTCAGAATCAGTATCAGGTAAAGCAGCATGTCGCTTTTTAAATGGACGACATACTACATATTTTTTGTTATATGTAGTCAATCATATAACATATTGCTATATTTTTTTTTATTTTTTTATTATTAGTTAAATACATTGCAAAGTATTAAAGGTGCATAGCGCAAGACTGAGTTTTTGCAGAACTATGCCACCTCTGGCGGCAAGTGAAACTGCAGCCAGAGATGTGCACGCACTAGACAAAAGTTTTCTTTTTTTTATCTTACGTAGAGTTTGCGTTGGTGTTTGAAATGAACTACAAGCAGGTCTCTTACAATCCATCTTCTGCGGAGAATGCTAGCGAATACACAAACCTGCCAGACATCGCTATGTGAGCGTGCCGTGAACGCACATGACGTCACGCCCAGTCTCAAATCCCGGCCCGAATCCCTCTTATTTATTTACTTTACAGGATTATAGAGACAATCTCAGTGATCAGAGAAGGGCTCGTTCAGCCCATCAGGCAATTGTTTAAGTATGGGTTAGAAAACGGGTATTTTTAACATGAAAAGTTGCTTAATGCACCTTTAAATCATTATTATTTTATTTTTTTAACATTTCTAGAAGAGTTTTGTACCGCAAAAGTAACTAGTGCATTCGTTTCTGTTATTTTAGTATCATATAATCTAAAATAACTATATTTTAGATTCTAGTTATTATAATTAATTAATAATTCATATTAAATGAATTATAATTAATATCTAGAATTTTTGTTTTATTTACATAATTTTTATTTTCACATTTTATTTCGACATTTTTAGGCCGGACACTCACCCTGTCGGACATGCTGTCCCAGTCCCGGGACGACAGCGACTCCATGGAGCCACGCATGGCTGAGCTGATCCTCCTGAGGTTCCCGTTGGTCCCGTTGGAGCCGTTGGAGCCCACGGAGCCGTTGGACCCCAGGAACAGCTGGTATTTGGGGGTTGGGCCGGGCTTTAGGGGTGGAGGGCTCGTCATCAGACGCAGGACTGCTGTGCTGCTTCTCTCCGTTACAGCTGGAGTGCTGAGAGACAGAAGACAGAGAGTGACCATACTGGGCTTCAGGACCTTATGAAGCAATCAGACGCGTGTTGTGTAGTTACAAACACACACAGACGTGCTCATGCACAGGGATAAAACTTTAATAGAAAAATTTCATTGAAAAAAAATTCACCATTTTTTTTTATAACAAAAAAGATTTAATTAATTATTTTTATAAATCTAAAATAACATATAAATAAAAAAAGATGATTTCAATTTAAAAAATAAAGAAATAATATATATATATTTTTTTAATTGTTTAAAAAAATGAAAGTAAAAATAATAATAATAATAAATAGAATCAAATAAAAAATAATAATTAATTCAAATTTAAATAAAATTTTAAAAGAAATTTCACAAAAAAAAAAATTTTGTATAAATCTAAAATAATATAAATTAAATCAAGTAAAATAAAATGCTAAATTAAATTATTATTGTTTTATTTCAATTTCTTTTTTTAATTAAATTACAAATGTAATTGAATGAAAGTAAAATAAAATATAAATAAATAAATAAAATAAATAAATATATATATATATATATATATATATATAAATCTAAAATAATAGAAATAAAAAGGGAAATATAAAACCTAAATAATTTCTCAATTCCACTCAAACAACACTGCTCATGCGCAGACAAACGCTCTGAAACATCAAGACGAGTGTGTTAGATTGATTAGTATCAGAGTTGATTGATGAAGCGTGCAGCTGGAAATCAAACGGATGATTGACAGGTTGATGTGAGGCGGGTGGAGGATGATTGACAGGTTGATGTGAGGCGGGGTGGAGGATGATTGACAGGTTGGTGTGAGGCGAGTGGAGGATGATTGACAGGTTGGTGTGAGGCGGGTGGAGGATGATTGACAGGTTGGTGTGAGGCGCGTGGAGGATGATTGACAGGTTGATGTGAGGCGAGTGGAGATTCGCAGTGAAGCAGAGCGACTGACGACTGCGAGCGATCGGATCCGATCCCGGACTTACCGGACCGGGAACAGGAGCATCCGGGACTCTCCGTGCTGGGCTGTAGTTCTGTAGTGTTGTGCTGGTCATCCTCAGCGTGTTTAGTCGGTCTTCCCGTTTGCTCTCCGCAGTGGGACGGTTCTGCTCTGAGGTTTCGTGTAGTTTGGGATCTGGCATTTCTCCGGATGAGACCGGGATCTGGTTCTTCCCGTTTTCTTTGCTTTCATGTCTCATTTTCCCGGTATCCCGTCCGCTCACGTCTTGACCTTTGACCTTCAGCGACCCGAGAGCGCGTGTAGGCGGTGTGTGGTGTGATCCGTCGAACCTGTAAATGAGATCCTTAACGCTTCCCGACCGCGTCAGACTGGATCCGTCTTCTTATTGGCCGCCCAGTTCCAGTCCTCGTCCTCCAGCGTGACGCTCTTGCCTTTAGACGCGCGAGCTGCACTGTGTGTGTTGTGTTTAGACGCATCTTTCCTCTCTGTTCCCTGAGAAACACACACACACTCGATTGCATCTGCTGTTCTGAAGAAACATTCCCACTCGAGTTGTGCAACGGTTATATTCCCGAAGGAAAATACACGAATCTCCCATATAATGGCAATCGTGCCCGTATTACGCCAGAACAGATGCGCTTGAGTTACGAAACACACACACACTTTCACCCAGACGGAAAACTGAACAAAAATGCATCTCTCAAATAAATCATTTCAGTTTGATCTTCTCAAATCTTAATTAGACACACACACACACACACACACACACACACACACTGATGTGTAAAGGCGTCCACTTCACACACCACAGCGCCGTCACTCCGACACACTGCGACCCGGATGATCACATGACATTAGCATCACCTGTACGCATCACACCGGCCTGTCATTGGGCTGTCGCTGTCAACTACCGTCACACCGGCCGGCCTGTCACTCATGAGGTCAGAGGTCACGCTCACACACACACACTGACCCGCAGATAAAGGAAACGGCAGAAGAGATTTGGGTATTTTGGATATGTGATGGTATTATAGGGGTTACAAGAAATGTATATTCAGTAATATTATCATGCACTGACACTACTGAACGGTGTGTGCGTGTGTGAGAGAGTGTAGTGTGTATGTGAGCATAGTGTGTGTTTAAGTGAGAGTGAGTGTGTGTTTAAGTGAGAGTGAGGTGTATGTGTGTGTGAGAGAGGGTGTGTGTATGTTTGTGGATTGACAGTGTTTGTGAGTATAGTGTGTGTGTGAGCATAGTGTGTGTATAAGTGAGAGTGAGTGTGTGTGTGTATGTGTGTGAGCATAGTGTGTGTATAAGTGAGAGAGTGAGTGTGTGTGAGTTAGAGTGTATGTGAAGTGTAGTGTGTGTGTGAGCATAGTGTGTGTATAAGTGAGAGTGTGTGTGTGTGTGGTGTGTGTGTGTGTGTGTGTGTGTGTGTGTGTGAGTGAGAGAGAGTGTATGTGAAGTGTAGTGTGTGTGTGAGCACAGAGTGTGTGTGTGTGTGTGTGTGTGTGTGTGTGTGTGTGTGTGTGCGTGTGCATCAGATCAGATACGCTCATGTGAACAGTGAGTTCATAAGTCACTGGTCCGGACAAATGTAATTGCGCTTCGACATGTTACTTTGAGCTTTAGAGGATCAGGCGAACGAGAGGCGATAACTCAGATTATATAAACTCTGATTCTCATCGCGGCTCGTTCACAATCCGTTCTGAACCCGATAAATCCTCCGTGTCAAAGTTGCAGTGACTGACCTCTCAATGATCAACATGATCTGATTAACACCCGCTATTAGTTCATCTCAGTCTCAATCATCATCTTATTGCACTGCAATGTTTTAAAACTAGAGCTTTGACCATAAAACTAAGCATTAAATATCATCTTACTAACACATATTATTGGCAGATATTGATATTTACATGACAAATATCTGCTGTGCTATTATAAAAGATCTCATTCATTTACAAGCATCAGAATTTCATCTTATGTTGTCCTAAAATCAGGATCTGAACAAAAAAAAGCATATTTTTGGCTCAGTTTGGGCCTCTGAATAATATCTATCTGTTTATTGAGCTTGATGTATAAAATATGATGCGCAACAAAAAACACTTTTCCATTAAAACTTTTTTTTATTTTTTCCCCCCGAGAATACAGGCTTTAAAGGGTTAATAAAATCCAAAACAGCCGCTCGCCTGTAAACACGACACACAATCTCAGACAAACATGTGCTCAGAATACTGGAATTACCACCATCACGCAATATTTCACATAATTAAAGTGTAATTATGTAAATGAGGGTCCGTTGGGCGATTTTAAGGCCTAATCCAGGGACTCGCCTGACGCGCTTCCCCAGGGACGCGGCGCTGATCTCCGGGTAACGGCCGAGCGGATCCCGGGTCAGCGACGACGCCAATCACTTACAGTGTTTAGGAGCTCGCGGAGGATTATCGCCTAATCTACGATTTAATGTGATTAATTTCCACCAAATACGATTTCATTCGGCAGGACGTCCCCCGAGACGAGGCTGCGTCTGTGTTTCGGAGCAGTAAATTGAAATAAATGACATCATATAAGCCTGTGACAGCCTGGCATTTATGAATATGACAGAGATGATTAACGTTATGAAGATGCGACACGTTCGCTGAAATAAACTCCCTAAAATCCCTGAAGCTTTTCACTATCGACCACGAGCCTGTTGCTGTGATGGGGGCGGGGTTTAGTATGCAAATTAGGTCAGGTGATGACAGAGGCGTGAGATTGACCGGCTGTCCGTCGTACCTTCACATCGGACACACACACACTCACACACACACACACTTATGCATAAAGAAAATTAAGCCTATTTTAGGACAATTATGTTTTTTTAATTGTATTTAAATGGTCTCATTACTGTAATTATAAAAAAAAAAATATTAAATATATCTAATTTAAGTCTAAAGAAAAACATGTCTGGATAATATTAATATTTCAACACAGAATAAAAATAAAAATTAAGACTATTTTACAAATATACTGTTAACATTTATATAATTGTTTTAGTCTAAGAAAAACATATCTCGTTAATATTTCACCAGAGAAGAATATATATATATATAGATCAGAGACGAATGTTTAATTGTCATGAAAATACAATAAAAAACATAATTGTCATTTTAAAGCTTAATTTTCTTTATGCTACACACACACACATATATACATGTGTGTGTACGTATATATGTGTGTGTGTGTGTGTGTGTGTGTGTATGTTTGAGTGTGTGTGTGTTTGAGTGTGTGTGTGTTTGAGTGTGTGTGCGTAAGTATGTTTGAGTGAGTGTGTGTGTGTGTGTGTGTGTGTGTGTGTGTGTGTGTGTGTGTGTGTTTGAGTGTGTGTGTATGTTTAAGTGTGTGTGTGTGTGTGTCCCTCAGGGTCTGCTGGAGTAACATATGGTGCTGGATTGAGGATGCGCTCTGACCCAGTTTACTGTGCTCTTCAATTCACACGATAAAACTACATTTATACATTAATATGAAAATATGAGGCGAATGTCCGAGAAATTCGTGGATGTTTGCCAGAATGTGGTCGCTTTTAGTTTTAGCATCTATTTTACGTTGCTAGGGTGTTGTGGGCGGTTGCCATGTGGTTTCTAAAGGGGTTTAAGAACATTTTAAAGCATAATATAATGTTATAATGTAATCATGTATAATGCATTATAAAGATATTCATATTGTACGTTATAATGCATTATAAATAATTGCAACCCGAGTTAAACTGCATTATAATATTTTCAGATTCCTCGTTACATCTGAAATTGTTTGTCGTGTATTTTAATGCTTTATACTTTTTAAAGGTGTAATAATGAATAGATAAATATTATATATTAATTCATAACTGTGGTTACAATTATTCAACACATCATACATGTATATTAAAAAAAGAATGCATTATATATAAAGGCTGTAAAGCGTTTAGTTTCTAACACTAACAGCACTAGTGATGATTGACTTGCACAAACTACAAGTGATGTTTAAACACTGCCGTACGCATAATAAAACAATACGCAATGCAATGCAAAAAAATAATATTTCCAGTGCAATTTTTTTTTCCAATTTTTAAATCAAGAAACATTTCCGTGATAAAAACAGTAAAAGTATCAAAATGAAGTGAGTTTCTGCTTAACACAAGAACAAATATCTGCCAACGGAGTCAGAAAAATAAACTTAATTCAAAGGGGAGAACAATATTATATTTCATGTGTTCTTGTCATTTATTATCAGTATTATTAATACTCGGGTTTATCAAATCTGATTCATCAGCAATAAAACACACTAATGTTCCTCCGACATCAAAATCTCTGGAGAACAGAGCGAAACGACAGAATGTGCAGAAGCCCTGACTGAGAACGAGACGTGACGGAGGAGAAGTGTGTGTGTGTGGTGTGTGTGTGTGTGTGAAGCTCCAGGTGAGCGGACAGATGCTCCGTCAGATCCAGCGCTCAACATCAGCAACATCTGGAGCCGATTAAACAAATACATATCAAAAGACACACACACACACACACACACACACACACACACACACACACACACACACACACACACACACACACACACACACACACACACACACACACACACACACACACACACACACAGTCTCTCTTACACACACACACACACACACACACACAGTCTCTCTTATACATACATACACACACTCACATTCACACATTCTCTCTCATACACACGCGCGCACAGTCACACACACAAACTTTCTCTCTCATACACGCGCGCGCACACACACACACACACAAACACAAACACACACAGTCTCTCTCAAACATGCGCGCACACACAGTCTCTCTCATACACACACGCACGTACACACACACACACACACAAAAAGTCATACTTTACGCACGTACACACACACACAAAAAGTCATACTACTCACACACAGTCTCTCTCATACACACACGCACGTACACACACACGTACACACACACACAAAAAGTCATACTTACTCACACACAGTCTCTCTCATACACACACGCACGTACACACACACGTACACACACACACAAAAAGTCATACTTACTCACACACAGTCTCTCTCATACACACACGCACGTACACACACACGTACACACACACAAAGTGTAAAATGTTACCCGTCTTTTTAATGTTCAATATTCAAATGTACTTATGTAAATGCATCTTCTTTTAAGCAGTGTTTCGCTAAAAACTGACAAAATATTTGTAATTAGGAAACTTTTATAGTTAACTAAACCATATGAAAAAAAAATGTTTTTCCGCTAATTGAACTAAAATAAACCTGAACTGAAACTGAAGCTCCAATAGATCATCAGTTCGTTTATTGATCAGTTCATCGCAGCGCTGACCTTCTGACCTTCAGTCTCCAGTTCATTTTACAATAAACATTCCTAAAAGAAGTTTGAATTCAACTCTCGTTCACATCGGATTGCGAGTGCAGAGTGCGTGTGTGTGTCTCTGTGTGTGTGTGTGTGTGTGTGTGTGTGTTTACCGTGCTGGATTCCTGCGCACTCATTCCTGGCATCCCGTTGGTCAGTCAGTAACTCAGTTGGTTCAGTTTCTCCAGACGTCTTTTCCCAGCGAGTCCTGATCCCGTAAACACAGTCCTTTACAAGCCGGAGGGGTTTCCCACGATGCACTGCAGCAGACCTGGAGATGTACAACTAAAACACAAGGAAAGAGAAGAAAATAAACGCATGAAGCCACGTCTGAAAACCAGCAAAGAAATCATTACTTGCAAGAAATCC
>JARPMJ010009143.1:0-29323 GCA_033366665.1 Phoxinus dragarum | reverse complement strand
TCAGTGATTCTGCTTGTTAACATCAGGTGTTCATCACTAATGCTAAAACATCACTTAATTACTCATATAATTATCTCATTAACTTTAACACTCCATAGATTGTCACAATATGTACTTGAGCAATGTTGATTTAACACAGGGGATTTTGTTGTGTACCTGTAATGTTGTATTAATCATTAAGAGCTTGATTAGCTTGTTCAGGTGTGTTTGATTAGGGTTGGAGCTAAACTCTGCAGGAGAGTGGATCTCGTGGTCCAGAGTTGAGGACTCCTGGTGTAGTAAATGCCGCTACATCTGAAAGCAGGTGATGGTGATTTACTACTAATCAAGGAATTGGCTTTACTGATGAGATGCGCCTAACAATGTCATGCGATATATCGCCCAGCCCTAATGGCAGCACATTAAATCTCTGAAGATCTCAGCAGAGGAGGAGTCAACAACTCAAACAGCATTACCAGCTTATTACTAACCAGATTTACTTTATTTAATATTCGTTTTAATGAAATAAAGTTGTATTTTAAAGTCACCATGACGGTGGATAGCATTTGCTTTAGTTGGGCTCTTGACCCTTAACTTTATAATACACATTTTACTCTGACTGCTTTATTTTTATGTTGATAAAGCACATTTGATGTGGCAAAATAGTCTAGAGAAAATGACATGAAACACTGAAGCTTCGCACAGACATGCCCCTTAAACAGAGCATTCAAATCGGAGTCTAAAATCAGACTAAGAAAAATGCCTTAATTCTAAATTATCATACTAACATTATAAGGGTTCCACAGGAAGCATTATAAAATAATAAACTAATCCAGTCTATGACCCCTTTAACAACACTAATATTCATGTTGATGTTTTATAGAATGTGAGTTTAGTTTGAAGTCACCATTATGGCGATTGTAAAATAATGCGACTGACAAAGAGCTTCAGTACCGAGCCAACTTTAATTTTTTGTTACATGAATGGAAGTTGATATTGTGAGCTAGCAGGAATTTCAAGTGCAAAGAGTTCATTTAAAGTTTGTCATTTAACTGTTTTTACTCAATGTAGTTTCAGCTATATAAAGTATTTAAATGCAGTGTAAAGTTTAATTGTGTATTAAGAACTATCATTGTTTTAGTGGACTCGATTAAAATAAGTTTAGAGTACTCATAACTATTGTTTTTTTATAAACTTATTTGAATTGAGGTAATCAGTTTCCTCAAATAAAATGAGTTAGCTTAACTTGTTGGGTTTTACAGTGTTGTGCTGTAACTTTTAGGTGATAGCGGATCTAAACTAGTTTTTTTTAGTACAGGCTTAACAACAGCATGTTTAAAAAAAAATAGGAACAACACCAGTTAAAAGTGAAGTATTAAGCATCTCAACAATACAGGGGTCAATGGAGTCAAAAGCTTACAAATAGCACAGTAGGGACAACATCCATAGGACAAGATGAGGGTTTCATAGAATGTAACAGAGAGGTGATATCATGAGGTCACAGGTGTAAAAGTGGACCAACATTGAGCAGAAGACAAGTCACAGGCAGAGTTCTGAGACAGTGATGATGAGATGTTTGCCCGAACATGTCTGATCTTATTAATAAAAAAGTGAGATCTGATTTAGATAACACAGTTGCTTGAGGGCTAGAAGGAGAGTCTATTTGATTAATGGTGTCAAGTAATATTCTGGGATTGTGCTTATTATAAGCTGAGAAAAGAAGCAAGTTCTCACCTTTCTCAGCATCTAATTCAAGGTAACCCTTAGTTCTTTAAGGTGGAGCCTATGAACCTTGAATGTAGACGCTCCACACAGCAAAATCCCCAGTGTTAGGGGGGATTATAAACTCTCAGAGTTTATATGAGTCCACACTCAGAGTGTTATAAGTAACACTGAAGCAGTGTTAAAGTTAATGAGATAATTAAGTGATTAATTGAGTTATGATTGAGCATTATTGAAAACACCTGATATTAACAAGCAGAATCACTGAAGGAGAAAACCGTAATTGGTATGTGACCATTATGGTGATCGGTTTTTACTTTAGTTGAGCTGTTGACCCTTAAGTCACGAATGTTTAATTTGTTTGGCTGCTGTACTCGAGATATTACAGCCAGATGAACATATAGAAAAAGTCATCTGAATGTTGTTGGTTGTGTTTTAAAGTAATTATTATTTCACAATAATTTAAACTGTATCACTGAACTCATACAGGCCCCCAATTATTGAGTCAGATTTACTTTATTAATCATAGCAGCACTATACTTGAAAAGCATAATATTTTTTAAAGCATAATATTCCCATCATGCACAAAATGAGCTTATGTTCAGAGTTGATCTGTTAATCACCATTGTTGAGATTTATACGCTAATTATTGATGTCTGTGTATGCCTTCCTGACATATTGGTTAAATAATTTTTTCGTAATAGATTTGATCTTTTGAATTTCATTGAAAAGGCTAAACTGGTATGTTCTACAAGAACAGTGCTATTATAATCCATAAAATAAGCTTCACACAGAAATTTTGCTCTCAATGATTCAGGCCAACTAATGATTACAAACACAACCAAGACCCACCTGATCAAATTCTCTCTTTTTTCATCTGGCTGTTATAACTGAGTTCCAGCAGCCAAACTAAATCTAAAGTCAAAAAATGTAAGGGTCAAGAGCCCAATTGAAGCAAACACTGATCACCATAACGGTGTCTTAAAAAAATAGATTTTCTCCCTCAGTGATTTTGCTTATTAACATCAGGTGTCTTCAATAAAGGTCAATCATCACTCAATTAATCACTTAATTATCGCATTAACATTAACACTGCTTCAGTGTTACTTATAACACTCTGAGTGTGGACTCATATAAACACTGAGCAGTGTTAATTTAACACTGGGGATTTTGCTGTGACAATTTCTCCTAAAATTCTGGACTGCTTCATCAATCCAAGGACAAGTTTTTTTTTTGGAGACAGTGCTTAATTTAACTGGTGCTACTTTATCTAAAATAGATTCACTGCTCCAATGTAGATGTGTAGATCTGGCTCAGATTGCCGCCATCATCATCTTGGTCCTCTTCAGAGGGGGCGTCCATAATGTGCAACTGGCGTGTGTTTCGGCCTCTTTTCATGCACACTTTAGCGAAGTGATTGTGGGTGCCGCACGAGCAGCATGCTTTCCCAAAAGCGGGTCACTGGTCCCGCCCACGTCTGTGTTGAGTGCCACAGTATCTGCACTCGCCTGTCCCTCTCATGCTTTGTGCAGGTTTGATGGTCTGCTCAAATGGCCTGCTGGTAGGCCGCCGTCGCTGTCTCTCTGCCACATTAAGGCTTTCCCCAGGCCTAGAGGTGTTTAGCGCCACAGTTTTCAACTTACTGTCCATAATCTCTGCAGCCTGACAAATCTAAACTGCCATTGCCATTGCCAAGTCTACAACTCCAGGAGGACCACTTGTGACTGCCGGGGTGTGGTTGCACCCTTACTTCATCTCCAGGCTTCAGCGCTGCACTAGGGCCACTTCTTGCGGTCGTAGTAAAACTTCTGAATGCTTTTGCTTTCGTCTAGCCGCCGTTTATCTTTGAGAGGGTCGTACGCTGCTGGTGTGAGCAACAGACGAGCAGCAGGCAGGTTGTTACAGGGGCGTCTCCCCATGAGTATTTGAGCCTACTGACTCAATTGACCCTTCGCAGGGAGCTTGATTGACAGGTGATCTGACCAATCATACTTCGCCATCCGCCATTTTGTTCGACAAAGCAGTCAGGAGAGTTAGCAGATTAACATGGGACGATTTGAACTTGAGAAGCGGAGTGTACTGACGCCTTTCCGCGGTTAAAACAACATTCCTCCTGATGTTCATTCATGTTTATTTGATGCTATAAATGAACTAGAAGGAAGAGATGATCGGTTCACGAGCAGTTTTAACTGAGGCTCTACAGCGATCTGTCAGACACATTAAAGAGCCACAAAACGGTATTTATGGTTTAAATTTCGTAGCTTGTCGGACATAGCGACAGTAACTAAGAGGGTCGGGTCTTTGCGAACGGTCAATTGGCATTGTTCTGTACTGTTAACCCTTGCTGTAAAAAAAGGCCAATTTCTGACAATGTAATACCATTTTCCATTAAAACAGTAATATACAGGAATACACCTACAGGAATATACTGTGATACACCTACAGGAATATACTGTGAATTAACAGTGCTCAAAGTCGACACATTTAGAGGCAGTTTTCCCAATCTCACCCTATACCCTCATTCACTATTCCCTACACTAGTTCACTAATATAGTCCACTTGACAGAGTGAATTTAAAGAAGTGAGTGAATTGAGACACTGATGAACACCTGATCAGCAGAATCACTGAAGGACAGAGAAACAAGAACAGAAAAAAGAGAAACTCATTTTCAAAAACTATTATTTATTTCATACATGTAAGGTCTTGTTGAGAATTAACAGATATTTAGTTGTTGATGTTTTATTGAATATAATAAAGTTTGTAGTCGTCATGATGAAGATCAGTGTTTGCTTTAGTTGGGCTCTTGACTTTTCGATTTAAGTTACACTCCGTCTGCTGTAACTGTGAGTTAGTAAAACACATTTGTTATGGCAAGAAAAAGTCAAAAGAAAGTTAATCAGGTGTTTATGGCTCTTGTGATGATACTGTGATCATGATAGGAAGTTTCAGACCCATTGTTCTCTTCCTGTGAATTTTACTGGGATTTTATGTTCATTAATCATATATCTGCGATACAATATTAAATGCAACAATATAACCGTACTAATTTATTATGAAGAATATTGAAATTCTATAGTGAATTTAATGATTTTGAACTCCTGCTTGACACACACAGACATCAACAATCAGCGTATGAATCTCAACAATGCTGACAATAAAAAGTGTCATGTCGCAATGCATGCTGGGTTCCAGGATAGTTTAAAACTCCCAGCATGCACTGCAGTATGAATAAATTAATATTGTCACCATTGTTGAGAGACGTGCTGTTTTTTATATCTCTGTGTTTCTACAAAGACAGTGTAGTTCAGATTATTTAGTTGTGCATGAGATGCTAAATAATTAATCATAGTAACTCATTGCTGTAGTTTCACAGTGCTGTTAAAGGTGGGGTATGTGATTTGCAAAACGGCTGGCAGATTTTGAAAATACACAACTCAAATTGTCCTACCTTCTTTCCTTTGACTCCACCCATTCAAAGAACATGAACATGGACATGGAGGGGGCGATGGTACGACCGATTCATTGACGCACTTACTGTCCAATGATTCTAGGTGGTCTTGGAAATGATTGGCTGGATTTTTTCGAGTCCTGCCCGTTCCACAGATGATTAAATTGCTTAATTTTTATATCAGTGCTTCTAACTCAGTGGCTGTAAGTGGGATAGGAATAGGATTTTAAGTGATTTTGAAAAAATGGCCAAAAAAGAGAATTACATACCCCACCTTTAATACAACACTGGTAATACAGAGTTAAACTCTGAATTAGAGTAATGAATGAACCGGCTTTATGATCATTGTGTCATCATATTCAATTTAACAAGTAACATGAGTAACCCCAGAGTGCAGTCTGGACGATGGGGCAGGGCGACACTTCGGGGCGGGGCGACACGTGTTTCCAATTTCATTGGAATTTCATTAAATTTCATTGGTTTATAATACAGCAATCTTATTGGAGTAGACACTTGAGGCATGAGCATTTCTTTATGTTCGAGTTTATGAATGATCTTCTACGCAGTTTAGCCGTAGGCTACTACGCATGGCGATTTCAGTAACGATCAATTAAATAATGTTTTAATACGAGTTAAACAGTTAATACGACTTAAGTTAAATGAAGTTACTGTACAACAAACAACCCCTTCAATGCAGACCGCCGTGTAATATAGCCTATATGTGCTGCTAAATCTGGGGAACGAATTCTTCATTCGTGGCCACGATATATACCTAGGTCTATATCAAGTGAAGTCAAGTCAAAAATGTTTGTATAGCGCTCAATTCACATCGTTTTATAGCAGCTTTACAAAAAGCAATAGGCCTAAGCATTAATATTGAGCAGTTTTAGAGCTGGTCGATATAAAGAAATATGTTGCTGATATAAATCATATGATGTTTTAGATTTAGCTAAATTATATTTATTAATTTACCCAGCAGATAAGTCAATGCCACTTTAAGTGAGCAATGATCATGACTGCATTACATTACTAGCATTGCAAGGAGAGATAGCCTATTAGGCTGATAGTAGACAATATTTTCCGAATGTCATGCAGGGCTCCATAATTTTACATCATTAATTTATGCTTCTTCATTTTCCCATTAGGGTTGGTGAATAAAAACAAACTCGGGGTTGTACACTTCATAATGATAATTCACTGTATTTCAGTAAGACACAGTTCCGAAAGTGACAAATAAGACAATAATAGGCTACCAAATAATACAAGCCCTGGCCATTGTTTTTTTTTTTTTTTTTTTTTTTTTTTTGCGTAGCCTACAATGGGAATTTAAAAACCTGCAGTGCTGAAAAGTGAAAAAAAAAAAATCTACTAAAACAGATATTATTATGTCGATCTATAGCAAATATTATTATTTATGTGCTCAATTTAAGTAAGTAGGTATAAATAAGTAACTATTTGAAGTAGGCTACTGTTAGGCTATAGGCTATGCACAGATTTACAGCGGTGATTTTTTTAAATAGTTAGGCTACAGCTATAGCCTATGCCAGTGTTCATATTTGAAACTATTTTTAACAGGTAAACATCAAGGAAATATGAGTTTGGAGAAAAAATCTTGTTAAAAAAAAAAAAAAAAAAAAACGGTTGTGCTTTAAATAAAAAAAAATTCAATTTAAAATGTAAAATCAGCTGCTTGCGTTCGGGTTTGTCCGATGTCTTTCCTTTAATACAGCGAATTATCATAATTTGCGTAAAATCCCGAGTTTGAGCTGATCCACCGACCCTGATGGAAATATGAAACTAACTCTATTAAGTACACTGCCTACACTGAGGTGCTGTCACCAAGCGTTTGTTTTTAAACAATAACTTTGTCTATTCTGTGTCTTAACAATAAAACATTAGCCAATAGATCCTAACTAAAATTACCATGGTAAATAGATAATAAGATACGATTAGAGTTAGCATTTAATGTTTCTTTAACATGGACAAATCATTCACAAAAATAGTACATAGAAAATGCGCATTCTCAGGCTTGAATCATATAGGCCAATAAACTTGGAGGTGGGCGGAGCGACACGTGTAACCCAGCCCCAAAGTGACATCCCATCCCACCTCAACGTCCAGACTTCACTCTGGGGTACTGCAGTAATAATCGCAAACTTTGCACGTGTGTACTGAAGTGTGACTTGCCAATCTTGAAGTTTAAGCAAGTGTCCAGAAACCAACTAAAGCAAACACTGATCTCTATAATGGTAACTTCAAATCAAACATTTTCAATTAAACATCTCAATAACTACTTCTGTAGATGTATGACAGAAATAAAGTCATACTGGTTTAATAATACGTAAACACAGTTGCCAGTAGTTTACAGTAAAATGTAGTTTTTTGAGTCACCATTGTGCTGAAGAGTAGAGCCTGTGCTTCAGTCCAGGAGAAGATATAGAAACATTGATGTATCTTAATGATATTGGTTACAGTAAAAAAATCTAGGTGTTTTTTTTTTTTTGAGGAGGGGTGGGGGGTAGTTTTGCTATTATTTTATGATTTAAGGTGTCATTTACCAACGTCCTTTTTAAATACTCCTGTGTAGCAGTCCAGTAGCTGTCAGTATATGTCATAAAGATATGATCTGCCAATAACCAGAAGAAGAAGAAACATTGATGTTCTGTTGCATGTTGCTTTATTTAACAGGGGGTGACTTTGTAATTGCTGGTCCAGTGGAAATCTTATTATGTACTTAAGTTTTTTAGTGGTTTCAAATGAAAGTTCACAATAATACTTTGCTCGTGTATCTAATGCATTCTATATTTTAGTTAATACATTTAAATGACAGTTGGTCAATTTAAGGCAGTCGGTTTCTTCAAGTGAAATTAGTTTTAACTCAAGGTTTAATTTCGTGCATTTTTACAGTAACAAACTGTATATTACAGTAAAATACTGTAGATTACAGTAAAGAACTGTACTATTAACAGTAAATTACTGGCAACAGTGTTGCCAGTATTTTACTGTAAAAAAAACCTGGTAAGGTCTAACAGTGTACAAAATGTATTTTACCAGTAATAATCTGTAAGTTATAAAACCGGTATATAGTTTACAGTAAAATGTAGTTTTGTGGGTCACCGTTGTGCTGAAGAGTAGAGCCTGTGCTTCAGTCCAGCAGAAGGTCACTGTGTACAGATGGTGACTGTGTAGTTGCTGGCCTGTGGAAATCTCTTAAATTACAATATTTTTTTAGCGGTCTCAAATGAAATAAGTTCACAGCAATTCTTAGCTCATGTCTTTAATGCATTATACATTTTAGTTAATACATTTAAATGACAATGTTGGTTTCTGCAAGTTAAAATAGTGAACTCAGGTTTTAATTTAGTGCAGTTTTACAGTAACATACTATAGATTACAGTAAAGAACTGTACAATTAACAGTAAATTAAGCGGGTCTAATTTAGTTGCAGCTTTGGCACTTAACCAGATGAGGTCGCTGTTACTGAAGCTTTGAGTAATGAACATATTATCAAAACAATTTTTCTAAGTGCTTCAGTGCTTTACCAAAGCATTATTTACTCTTCACTAGTCAAGACCAAAACTAAAGCAACATCGCTATCATGGTAACTTCAAATGAAACAATAAATCATCAACATTTGTTAATTCTAAAACATCTAAACCTCTGTTAATTCTCAGGCTGAAATAAAGTCAGTCTGGTTAGTAATAAGTGAAGCTGGTAATGCTGTTTGTAGAGTTATTCCTCCTCTGCTGAGATCTTCACATATTTAATGTATTTTATCTTCAGTGGATCTAAGGCTGTGTCTGAATTCAGTTAGTTCTTGTGTTTTGCACGTCGCTTCTCTTTTTTCTGTTCTTGTTCCTGCGTGACACTTCACATTTGATGTTATTTCATTTCAACAATTATGTTTCTTCTTAGTTTTTGTTACCAGGTATGTACATTTGGGGTTTATATTACATCATATATTGTTTAATGAATGTTTATGGCATTATTTGGAGTCATGTGTGTGTCACCATGAGGGTGTTTTGTATGTGTGTGTATGACACTGTGCACCCTTTACGTGACCACCTGTCTATAGAAATCTAGTGATGATAAAAATTGTATCGCCATCATGTGACTTTCTTTCGTACTGCCTGTGTTATTTGGGTAGTTATCAGTATCTTACGAAGGTACAAAGTAGGTCTCATTATTTCAGTGAAATTGAATGATAAATGTGTAGTATATTTCTATTTTAATGATAAACAATGTGCTACTGTTATGTTTTTACAGCAAATTTTTATAGTGTAAGAGCAGTGCGAAACTGCAGTGCTGCACAATATGCTGAAGCTAAAAAGGATCTTTTTGTACATCTCGGCTTGGACAAGAATGACTATCAGAATCCCAGAATGTGGCACTTGATATTCAACCACAACCCTGCCAACAACGCCAAGGTCAACCCTGACAACATTTATGTGGACATATATTTGACCTCCATCACAAATGTGGTGAGTCCATCATGATTTATCTTCTCATTCAGGTCATTATGGGATGTCAAGCAGTTGTAGTGTCATCTCTCAACACATCTTTTTTTATCTGCAGAATGAAAAAGCCCAGAGTCTCACGACACAGGTCAAAATTATAACAGTAAGTGCTTTGAAAACCTATTTTATTCAATAAGTTATATATATATACACACATATGGGTAACACTTTATAATAATGTTCAGTTGGAAGTCATTTATAAGTGGTTAGTTAATTATGAACTAATCATTTACGAAACATGACTATTCGTTCATAAATGATTAATAAGTAAAATTATTTTTTGTATGTTTTGTAAATTCCGTTACAAGTCATTTACAAGTGATTAGTAAATGATTAACTAATCAATCAATCAACAAAATATGACTACGCGTTTCATAAATGTTTAATAAATGATGTTAAAAATGTTTGTATGTTTTGCTCACATCGAATGATGTGTAACACATTTACAAGTAATGAATAGTGTACACTTTAGATTAGTGGATGCAGAAAGTGTTGTAAATGATTTATTCATGCGTTTACACATCATTGTGTTAAACACTGTTACACAGCAAACACTCCAGTGTTAAATTAACTCTCCTGGGAGTTTATATGAGTCCACACTCAAGAGTGTTAAGTGTTAAAATATGAGTGTTAAATTAACACTGAAGAGTGTTAAAGTTAATGAGATAACTAAGGGATTAATTGTTGACATTATTGAAGACACCTGATGTTAACAAGCAGAATCACCAAAGGAGAAAAAGCACGATTTAAGCACACGTGTGTGTTTAAGTGTGCTTTAGTTGGGCTCTTGACCCTTAAAGTTATAACTTTAGATTTGTTTGGCTGTTGTAACTGAGTTAATGTACCAGATGATCAAAGAGAAAATCTTGAGCCTGAGAATTATCAGGTGGTGTCGGTTATGTTTAGAAGTAATCAATATTTGGCCTGAACGAAATAACTAATTTAAAGCCTAAAATCTGAGATAGGTTTATTTTATTGATCACTGCAGCACTGTGTAAAGCATACGATTATCAACATTCTCAGTGTAATCTTCTTCTTATAAGTTGTTCTGATAGAAAAGAAAGATGACATTTTACAGTTCTTTACGTTTAGGCACACAGACATCAAGAATCAGCCTGTAAATCTCAACAATGGTAACTATAATAAAGTATGTTGCAGTACATTTTGGGTGCCACAAATCAAAACTCATTATTGGCTCCCATCATGCATTGGGGTATGAATAAATTATGATCTGAATTGTCTTAGTAATTTCCTTTTCCTAATTGAATATTCTGTTTGTCACCATTGTTGAGATTCATACACTGATTATTGATGTCTGTGTGCCTAAACGTAAAGAAATGTAAAAGTCATCTTTCTTTTTTGTCAGAACAACTTTCAAGAAATTCTTTGGACTATATTGGAAATTTCAGATCTTATGATGTTGAATCAGGGTAATCAACAATATTAATATAATATAAATAAGGATATCAATGAGTTCATTTAGATTTTCTCCTTTGGTGATTCTGCTTGCATCAGGTGTCTTCAATAATGCTCATTCATCACTCAATTAATCACTTAATTAGCTCATTAACTTTAACACTATTCAGTGTTAATAAAATGTTAGTATATCACTTGCTAATCATTTATGAACGTTTTGCAAATTATTAGTTCATCATTAACTAACCACTTATAAATGACTTACAACTGAACGTTATTATAAAGTGTTACCCAAACGGTAAGTATCTGTCTTACAATCACTCTAAACGATTGTAACTTTTCAGGCATGGCGAAATTCGAATATGACATGGAATGCTGCACATTTTTGTGGAATTCACACATTTGCAGCACCCAAAATGATGTTTTGGTCTCCAGACATTGCTATAAAAGAAAGGTAATTTTTTTTTATTATTCATTAAATCAGAACTGTTTATTTTGGCTGTTTTTGCGTTTTAGTGATATATCAGAAAGGATGCAAAATGATGGTTAGAATAATAGTAATGGCTTAAGAAAAGTAACACGTCTACGTTTTGGGACTTTAGCTTCTTCACCGTATCCCCCAGAGTTAGATAAGTCCATACATACCCTTTTCATCTCCGTGCGTGATTGAAATCCAAATGATCTAACTAATAAATAAAAACTTCTAAAAAAATTATAATTCATGTAGGCACACACGACATCAATAATTAGCGTATGAATCTCAGCAAAGGTGACAATGCAGATCATCTCTGAACATAGGCTCATTATTTATTCATGTAGCAATGCATGATGGGAGCCATGGATAGCACCCAGATTGCACTGCAACATGCTTTATAAGTGTCACCATTGTTGAGATTCACAGGCTGATTATTGATGTACGTGTGTCTGAAGAAAGCAAATAAATGTATTTTGTGTAAGACCAACTTTTCAGAATTTTTTTGTATTATATTGTAAACGTTAAAAATATTATGTTGAACAAGGACTGTGCTGTTATAATTTAAAAAAGCAGACCGAACTCGGAAATAATTGTAAAATAATAATTATGTTATAACACAACCAGTACCATCAGATCACATTTCCAATTTGTTCATCTGGCAGTTATAACAACAGCCAAACAAAATCTAAAGTTAATGAATTAATGGTCAATATCTAAAAACACTGATCTCCATAATGGTGACTTACAATTACGGTACCTTATTGTAAAGTGTTACTGACATTGTTAAAGGGATAGTTCACTTTGAAATAAAATGTTGGTATGTTTTAGCTTACCTCAAGGGCATCTAAGATGTAGGTTCTCTTACGTAGAGTTCTCTCCTACTGCGTCGAAGAGACGCTACGGGAAAGATATTTCTTTTTCGAGATTGAAGCCTAAAATTAATCCTTAATTTTGTAAATATGTAAAACGCTTTTCTGTAGCATACAACCTTAGGCGGAGCGAATCACGCGCCCATTGGCTGCTCCGCCAGAAAAGCACAGCCTATGCGAGGCCAGTGACGCTGACCAATGAGGACGCTTCGCGCCCTCTGCGTCACCTCCTGCCGAAACGGGCGTGGTCTAGGCCTATAAATATGAGCATAGCTGTCTTCCACTCTGATTTTCTATTCTTCACGAAGCTACACGCATCGTAGGACTGGATTCGAGCCGCCACAGCCGTCTGAAACAAGCACCTCAGCGGGACGCGACCTCTTACCTGAAGCCGCTGGTCATCGCCGCCTTCAGCCGCCGTTCCCTGCTGCGCTTCTCCGGCTTGGAATATCCTTTACATTATGTGTGTGTGTTTTGTGTGTGTGTTCGCCGTCGCGTCACACAGTTTTTCCACCACTAAAAGAGCCGAGCGTCTTTTTCAAGATGCCTCGCACCTCCTGTGGCTCGTGTAGAGCCCCGCTCAGCGACGGGGACCACGTGCTTGTGTTTCCTGCCTGTGAGGATCACGCAGCTTCAGCTCTCGTCGATGGCTGCTGCCATCACTGTGATTTGATGCCTACGGTGACTCTGCGGACTCGCCTGGCGTTCATTTACTGAAGCTGCATCTTTCCGCCCGCTGCAGTGCCGCGCCGTGAAAAGCGCCGTGCTCAGCGGAGCCCGGAACCTCCCTCCACCACGAGGTGCTCGCCGCTGCTGCCGCCAGCTTCTCTGGACTCTATCTGACCGACGGACAAGGGCCGCTGTGTGCCGCCGCGTCCGTCATGGGCGAGGAAGGTGAAGCCGCGTCTGTGGAGGACGACGGCTGTTCTCTCCTCGCTTCGGGTAGCGAGGGATGGGCGAGCTCCGAGGATCTCCCCTCCCCCGCCGCTCGTGAGCGTCGACGGAGAAGACCAGCATCGATGCGCTTACCGGCTGGATGGCTGCTTTTCTGCAGAGAAACGTACGTTACCGTCCTCACGACCCGCGCCTTTTTCTTCCTGAATTCATGAAGAAATTCCTGGAAAAGCCCCGTTTTCAGCCAGGATGCGCACTTCTGCTTCGAGGAAAGCTACAGTGTTAAAATCCCGCCGCGGCCGGATTTCACTAAAATGTCTCGCTCGCACAGTCCCAACAGTCTCCGTGCCAGTGTATTTTTGCAGTCACCAAATCGGCATCAATGCCCGTTTGCCTGCACACAAACGCCGTTTTCACGACGCCCCAGGTAAATCTGAAAATGTATTTTCTGGTGTCCCGGCCACGGCCGATGGTGTGATGTGTGTATCCGTAATGCCCACGACCCAGTGCCCATTCGTACACACAAGCACAGCCCTACACAATACAGGGCTTGCACACATAAAATCGACTCATGTCGATTGTGCATCACATGTAAGTAAGTGAGCGTGCCCGCTTTTCAGTGCCCACAATCACTACACACTGCATGTCCCGTGGTTTCTGTAAAAACAAAACGAATGCACGGTCAGTCGGTTCTGATAGACAGTACTCTCTGTGCTACACGGTGTCCCGGCCACAGCCGATGATGTAATGTGTGTAACTGTATGCCCACGACCCAGTGCCCATTCGTACACACAAGCACAGCCCCACACAATACAGGGCTTGCACATAAAATCGACTCAATGTCGATTGTGCATCATATGTAGTGAGCGTGCCCGCTTTCAAGTGCCCACAATCACTACAAGCTACATGTCACACGGTTTCTATGAAACGAAACCGATGCACGGTCAGTCAGTTCTAATAGACAGTACTCCCCAGTGCTATAAATGTACCCGCGTTCACGCACCCACATTTATTCTCAAACATGCCGAGCCGTACGGGGCTTGAGAGAGCTGAGCGCGCGCGCGCGGGCTGCCCGCTCGATTAAGCGCGCCCCCGCATCATACGCTGCAATGGCGCCCATGTTACAGCACACGACTGCTCTCGTGTCGCCGCCATTTCGCGACCAGAGCCCGGTTTTTCAACCCGTGCAAGCACAGCCCTGTACAACACAGGGTCTGCACACATAAAATCGACTCATGTCGATTGTGCTTTACATGTAGTGAGCGTGCCCACTGTCCAGTGCCCACAACCACTACACACTGCACGCTCAGCGGTTTTCTGTAAAAACGAAACCAACGAACGGTCAGTCAGTTCACAAACACAGTATTCCTGGTGTTATAATTGTGCCCGCTACCACGCGCCCACATTTATTCACAAATATAACGAGCCCTACGGGGCTCGCCCCGCGCGCTCTCTCTCAACTCAGAGAGTCGAGCGCGCGCGGGATGCACACTGTGTTAAACATGCCCCCCGCCTCAGACGCCACGGCGTCCATGTTACAGCACACGGTTGCTCTCGTGTCGCCGCCATTTCGCGACCAGGGCCCAGATTACATTCAACCCCTAGTCACACGTGCAGTTGCATGGGAAAGACTTCCCGGGGTCTCAGAATGGGTGCTAGAGACTATAAAAGAGGCTATTCGCTACAGTTTTATCAACGCCCTCCCCGTTACACGGCGAGAGTCGAAACCACGGTTAAAAACAGAAGTAGCACATCTACTTCGAGCCAAAATAGCGAAGCTATTGAGCAAAGGGGCCATAGAGCCTTTATCTCAAGCTCAGAGCGAAGGGGGTCTGTACAGCAGATATTTCCTGGTACCGAAGAAAGACGGGGGTCTCAGACCCATTTTAGATCTGAGGCATCTGAACAAAGCGCTAACAAAGCGAAAGTTCAGAATGCTCACGACTAGAAAAATCCTCGCGCAGATTCGCCGAGGAGACTGAAAAACGCGTATTTTCACATACAAATTGCGGCACGTCACAGGCGATTTTTGAGATTCGCCTTCGAGGGCCAGGCATATCAGTACACAGTCCTGCCATTCGGCCTGTCTCTAGCACCTCGTACATTTACAGTGTGCATGGACGCGGCGCTGGCACCCCTGAGACTCCGAGGCATCCGAATTCTGAATTATTTGGACGATTGGCTGATTCTAGCTCAATCGCCTTCAGAACTCATTCGCCACAAGACCCTAATACTCGATCACCTCGAGCACTTAGGTCTGGGAGTCAATTGGGAGAAAAGTTCACTGTTTCCCAGTCAAAGGATCTCCTTTTTGGGACTGGAACTGAACTCGCTGTCTATGACAGCACGGTTGTCATCACAGCGCAGGCGAAACACCCTGCAGATGGCGAAATCCTTCCGCAGCGGTCATGTAGTGCCGCTCAGGAGATTTCAAAAAATGCTGGGCCTCATGGCCTCAGCCTCGCCAGCTCTGCAGTTGGGCCTGCTGCGCAAGCGCCAACTGCAGTTCTGGCTGAGAGCGCGCGTACCGCGCCGAGCATGGGTTCACGGTCGTTATCGCCTCAAGGTCAATCAGGAATGCTTTTCAGCCCTGACACCATGGAGAGCGTCAGACTGGTACCGGTCAGGTGTAAGCCTGGGGACTTCCTCGAGCCTGAAGGTGGTGTCCACGGACGCGTCCACCTCAGGCTGGGGAGCACTGCTCGAAGGCAGACCGTTCTTTTGGCCAGTGGGCGGAACGAGTCGAACTACCACACATAAACTGCCTGGAAATGATGGCAGTGGACTTAGCGCTGAGGCGTTTTCGTCCTCGGATAAAGGGACACCACGTCCTGGTCCGTTCGGACAACACGTCGGTAGTGGCCTATATAAACCGCCAGGGTGGCGTGAGATCCCGGAACCTCTTCAGGTTGACGGAACGCATACTGGTGTGGGCCCAGCACAACCTGCGCTCGCTGAGAGCAATACATGTGCCAGGTCACCTGAACGTAGGACCAGACAGACTCTCACGGAACAACGTTCCGACGGGAGAGTGGTCTCTACACACACAGACAGTGTGTCTGCTGTGGGAAATGTTTGGCAGAGCGGAAATAGACCTGTTTGCAAACCAGGAAAACGCTCACTGCCCGGAATTCTTTTCAAAGAGCACGAACGCGCTGGCCAGTGTCTGGCCTCGCCGTCCGCTCTATGCTTTTCCCCCTGTCTCACTCCTGCCTCAAGTGCTGGAGCGGATCAGGAAAAGCGGATGCTCAGTGCTTCTTGTCGCACCATACTGGACGAATCAACCTTGGTTCCCAGTTTTGATGCGGCTGAAGAGTACACTCAAAAAAATAAATTGTTGAATGAACATGATTTAATCGTATCACCCATTATGCATCTAAGCAAGATTTTAATATTGTATTTGAACACAATATTGGTTTGTAAGTTGAACATGATTGTAATATGTCAATGCAACTTCTTTGCAACTAATTGAATCAACATGTTTGTATTGTGTTAGACTAATCAAATGTATTCTCATTCACTCAAAGCACAGGAAAGCAGAATCACCAAAGGAGAAAATCTAATTTGTTAACTTTAAGTTTTGTTTGGCTGCTGTACATAAGTTATAACAGCCAGATGAACAAATAGGAACGGTGATCTGATGGTGTTGGTTGTGTATTAACATAACCATTATTTCACAATCATATAACTTGAATCACTGAACTCATATAGAATCCAAATTATGATTTAGGTTTATTTTATTAATTTTAGCTGCATAACATGTTTAGCCTTATCAATAAAATTAAACGATCATATCAATAAAAATAAAAATATATATACATATTTACATTCACATTTAGTTTTTAGGCACACACAGACATCAATATTTAACGTATGAATCTCAGCAATGGTGAGAAACAGATCACCTCTGATCATAAGCTCATTATTTATTCATGCAGCAATGCATGATGGGAGCTATGAATGAATTTTGATTGGTGCAACACAGAATGCACTGCAACATGCTTTATAAATGTCACCATTGTTGAGATTCATACACCAATTATTGATGTCTGTGTGTGCCCAAAAAACAAATGTGTATATATATTTTTTTATTTGTATTGATTTAATCGTTTTAATTTCATTGAAAAGGCTAAACCTATTTTGCAGCTAAAATTAATAAATTAAACCTAACCCATAAATTGGACTCTATATGAGTTCAGTGATTCAGGTAAAATGATTGTGAAGTAATGGTTATGTTAATACACAACCAACACCATCAGATCACCGTTCCTATTTGTTCATCTGGCTGATATAACTCATGTACAGCAGCCAAACAAAACTTAAAGTTAATAATTTAAGGGTGAAGAGCCCAACTAAAACACACACTGATCTCCATAATGGTGACTTAAAAATTTGATTTTCTCCTTTGGTGATTCTGCTTTCCTGTGCTTTGAGTGAATGAGAATACATTTGATTAGTCTAACACAATACAAACATGTTGATTCAATTAGTTGCAAAGAAGTTGCATTGACATATTACAATCATGTTCAATTTACAAACCAATATTGTGTTCAAATAAAATATTCAAATCTTGCTTAGATGCATAATGGGTGATACGATTAAATCATGTTCATTCAACAATTTATTTTTTTGAGTGTGCCCCGTGGCCGATCCCAGTGAGAAGGGACCTCCTCTCGCAGGCCATGGGCTCGATTTTGCATCCTCGCCCGGATCTATGGTCCCTACATGTGTGGGCCATAAATGGGTACCCACTAACCTCCCTAGAGGAGTGTTAGACACGATCGAGCAGGCTAGGGCCCCGTCTACAAGACGGCTCTACGCTTCCAAATGGTCTGTGTTTTCTGGTTGGTGTTCGGACCGAGGTCTGTCACCACTTCAGTGCGGGGAGACGGAGATTCTCTCCTTCCAAATTTTGTTTCCCTTTAAAATAATTATTTTGTAATTTACAAAATAGGATTACACAGCAAAATCCCCAGTGTCAACCCATAGGGGTCTAAGGTGTTTTGGGGGTCCTTGAGATGTTTTGACATGCCGCATCAAGAAAACTGGACACTTTATACGTAACCAGAGCCAACACTGAATATTTGGAGAACGTTCTTATAACAAAAAATTGTTAGCTGCACTCTGAGAACTTTAAAAGTAGCTTTAATGAGAATCAATGTTTATACTGTGAATTCTATGTTGTTTTATTTTTATCTTTGTTCTAAATTCTGTAATGTGTATCTTCCCAGCAGGCACAGGATATAGACTCCAACGTCAGTCAGACGTTGGATTTTGGTTGAAAATCAAAGTTGGGTTGACGTCTAAATCCAATGTTTGTTTGACGTCAAGCTCCAACGTTGGACAGTTGTTGAATTTTGGTTGGAATAAACCAAACCAAAAGGTGAAATGCATGGCCGTACACTTATTACCAGCTTCACTTAAAACTAACCAGATTTACTTTATTTAATGTCCGTTTTAATGAAATCATTATTTTGTATTTTAAAGTTACCATGATGGTGATTAGCGTTTGCTTTAGTTGTGCTCTTGACCCTTTATTTTATGATATATCATTTTGTGTGGCTGCTATAACTGTGTGTTTATAAAGCATAATGGTTGTAGCGACAGAAGCCATGAGATCAAGTGATTTTTGCTGTTTCTTGATGATGATGACATCGAAATCAATACCATAATGTCATTGCCTGAATCCCTGGTCTTTTAAGTGTCTAATGCTTTTATATAGATTATAGAGGACTTGATGTTTTAATTTAGTTTTATTATTAATATATTCAATTTTATTCTACAGCATATCTAGCAGTGTGGCTATCTCGACAATGGTGAAAATCAAACAAAATATCCTGACAATCAGATCAACTCTCAGCATAAAACAAGCTACAAAAAATCCAGCTGCATAATTTATTAATGCCGCACTGCATGCTGAGAGATATGGGTGAGTTTTGATTGGTGGTACCCAGCATGCACTGTAGCATGAAGCATTTCATTGATTATCACCATTGTTGAGAGTCATAGACTGATTTTAATGACTAAGTAATGATGAGTAAAAATTAGACACAAACTTAGTGATTCAATTAATTAGTTGATGATTTCATCATTATCAAAAAACATTCAACATAACCCTGATTTTAATTCCTCAAAGTTTTTTTGCCACAACAAATGTGCTGTATAATCACAGTTTTGGCACCCCAAGAAAATGTAATTGTTAAAAGTCAAGGATCAAGAGTCCAACTAAAGCAAACGCTAACCACCATCATGGTGACTTTATTTAATTCCCGGTTTAATGAAATCAAGTTGTATTTTAAAGTAAATCTGGTTAGTAATAAGCTGGTAATGCTGTTTGAGTTGTTGACTCCTCCTCTGCTGAGATCTTCAGAGATTTAATGTGCTGAGTTAGGGTTAGCCCTAACCCTAACCCCTGGAGCTTGACGTCAAACAAACGTTGGGTTTAGACGTCAACCTGACTTTCATTTTCAACCAAAATATGACGTCTGACTGACGTTGGATTAGTTGGAGTCCAACGTCTTCCTGACGTCACATTGACGTCCTGTGATTGCTTGGTTAGTTATTATTTTTAATAAAGAAAATAATGACAAAGGTTTTCTACTTTATATTTTGTTACTCTGTAAGGCTTTGATTTTGAAGGGGTGGTAAAATGCCATTTTAACAAGATGTAAAATAAATTTCTGATGTCCCCAGAAGTGTGTATGTGAAGTTTTAGCACAAAATACCCCACAGATATTTTTATATAGCATGTTTAAAGTTTTCACTTTTTGAGGATTTGCAAAAACGCACCGTTTTGTGTCTGGCCCCTTTAAATGCAAATGAGCTGCTGCAGAGGGCGGGGTTTCAAGAGCTCATGTGTGTGTTAGCAGCTGCTATTACCTCATGCAGACACACTAAAATGACAGAAACTGTTCTGTCTTTAATGTCAAAACGGAGTCAGACAAAGATGGAGAGACAACATATAGAATGCAACAGGACGTCTCTGAAAGGTTAGTTGATGAATTTATGTTGCTGATGTGGCGTTAACTATCTTCAGTTAGCATATTCTGTCATGGTAATCTATAAATCGCTCGTATAGGTACTGTTGTGAGATGCACACAGAGTGACTTTCGATTGCATGTGAAAAGATGGATGCTAAAGTTTGAGCTGACTCACTTCTGTGACAAAATACAAATATTACAAATACAAATATTTGACTTGTTCCCTCAACTGCGTGTTCCCGGGGGCGGGGTTTATGTACATTTTAGACTTGCTGATGTAACTAAACCCGGAGGAATGTCGTGTAGTCCCTACCAGCCGTTTGTTGTAGTCCTTAAAAAAACGATTTCTTTAAAAGCAAATATCTCCCTTTGCTTTGAACTTTGAGCGTTGTAACTGTGCAGATGTGGTTTATGCTCAAACAGCAACATTACACACTTAACTAAAGTTGGAAAAGTGAAATCATACTTTACCACCCCTTTAAAATAGGGATATTAGTTTGGCAGTAATGCTCAGTTACTCTAAAAATAATACAACCAACATGAAAAAGAATCGTGATAAAATCGTGAATCATGATTTTTCTGGAAAAAATTGTGATATTATGTTTTTGCCATCTCGCCCACCCCTACTGTATTGCAATACATGTGAAAAGATGGATGCGACAGCTTGAGCAGACTCCCAAATGTGCTCTACTATGGCCTCACCCCCTTTGTTGCCTGTTTCCTGCAGGGTTTATGTCAATATTAGAGTTTGTGATGTCACTAACACCCTGTAGACACATAGCAATGTTAATTTAACACCGGGGATTTTGCTGTGATCACAATACTAAAATCATCATTTTTAATCATAGTTCTCTCCAGATGAACATCACAATGACCTTTTTTTTTTGCCTCTTTTTAATCACATAACCAACCCTCAGATTTGGCTTTAGTTTGAATTCCTCTAATATTCAATAAGTATTAACTTTTTTTTTTAATCCATTTAGCGTTCAGACAGATTTTGGAACAAAGGAGTCTCTGAATGTGCAGTTGCGCGATTGGGGCTTTTTACTCACATCTGAAGTTTTATCTCTGACCACGGCCTGCAAGATGGATCTCTACAGGTTTCCCTTCGACACCCAAATCTGCAATATAACGTTTCAGTGTTCAGCGTATTCAAGTACATCTGAAAACCTTGAATCAGTGTTGACAGACAAACGAATAAATGAAACTGAATAAATTATTTTAAATTGTTTGACTTTATAATAAATAATATATATATTTTGTTTTACGTTTGCTTCCATAGAAACGAATCTTGTAATACATCCACTCACAGAAGCAAATGAGGCTACATTTGCCTCTAGGGAATCATTTGAGGCCCAGGGAGAGAGGGAACTCCTCAGCACAAATATCTCTAATTCTCAAGCCACCATTTTTTTGGATGACATGGATCAAATAATATATCAGGTACAGAGCACAAGAATACTTTTACTTATAACTGCAGACAGGAGATCTCCAAAAATGGGGCAGAACCTCCAAATTGGTGCAGGGTCTTTTGGCAATTTTGGTTGCCAGTAAGCCTGTATATGTTACAAGGTTACAGTAAATCATCAACTATACTGTAAAAAAGACAGCACACCTGTAAAAGCAGAAAACATGAGCAGCTGTGAATTTACAGTTCTTTACTGTATTAACCTGTAAACTCATTTCATTTGAGGAAACCGATTATCTTAGATTGGTCAATTGACATTTTATATTTATACTGCAATCTTATTTCATTTGAGTCCACAAAAAACAATCTTTTTAAAACAGAATATTAATTTAAATGTGTTAACAAAATATCAATTTAATTCAATCCTCTTGCAGATAATTGGTAGTTAACAACAGCACACACACATAAGTTAAACAATTTAACTAAAAGAGCATCAAATGCATCAGCAAATACAAAGTCACTGCCTTTACATAAGGCAACATGCAGCATAACATATGAATCTCAACAATGGTGACACATGAAAAGCTTCATGTCGCAATGCATGCTGGGCATCACCATAGTACAGAACTCCCAGCATGCATTGCAGTATGCATAAATTATGCAGCTGAATTCTTATTTTCTTCATTTCTTACCATGTGCTTTTATTTTTGTTGTTGTTTTTTGATGTGACTTTTTAGTAGCTTGATTTGTGATATTCAGAGTTGATCTGTTTATCTATATTTTGTTTGTCACCATTGTTGAGGTTCATATGCTGACTCTTGATATATGTTTGTTCCAGTTATTTTAAAGGTTTTGTGAATTGTGTATATGTAAAACATAAATTACCTGATAATATCACAATTTAACATCATGCTGTAGAGCTGGGGTCCACTTAGGAGATTTGGGTAATGCATTTAATCTCAGTCAGTAAAAAACAATGTTGTTTTTTGGCGAGATTCACTTTCGTGTAGAGTTTAGCTCCAACCTTAATCAAACACACCTGAAACAAGCTTATCAAGTCTTCATTATTACTACAACATTACAGGTACACAGCCAAATCCCCAGTGTTAAATCAGCACAGTTCAGTACATATTGTCCCAATCTAAAGAGTGTTAAAATTGTTCAAGTTAATGAGATAATTAAGTGATTAATTAATGATGATTGAGCATTAGTGATGAACACCTGCTGTTAACAAGCAGAATCACTGAAGGAAAGAAAAACACAAGAACTACAACTTACTTCAACCACAGTCTTAGATGAAATCCACTGAAGAGAAAAGAAGACATTAAATCTGTGAAGATCTAACATAATAATGAACAATAATGAACAGAGGTTTAAATCAGTGGTTCCCAAACCTGTCCTGAAGGACCCACAACACTGCACGTTTTCTTTGTCTTCCTAATCAAACACACCTGATTCAACTCATCAGCTCATTATCACATGTGATAACATGTAAATCAGAGGGGTGTGCGCTTCTCTATCGTCATTGGGTTAAATAGTGCGCCAGTTGGAAAAGCCCGTTTGTGATTGGTTCCCGCCAAATTTGGAAAGCAAGCAAGAGAAATACATGTACACTGCCGTGCATTTCACCTTTTTATAATGTTTTTTATTCCAACCAAAACTCAATGTCTGTCCAACGTTGGAGCTTGACATCAAACAAACGTTTGCAACGTCAAGCAACCTTTTTTCCTGCATAAATAAATCTCCTGCCCTCTTTTATTTTATTTATGTATTCTCTTAGTGTTCTCAATGTTACAATGTTAAAGTCCATCGTAATGCTAATCTCTCTCTTCATTGCAGATCACAATAAAAAGGAACCCTGTACTGTATGTCATCAACATTATAGTACCAGTATTTGTCTTCCTTGTGCTGGATGTGATGTTCTTCTTCGTTGGCACAAATGGAGCAGACAAAGTGACCTACAAAGTGACTTTACTTCTGTCTTTTTCTGTGTTGCTGTTGATTTTTAATGACACGCTGCCCTCTACAGGAAAAGACATCCCTCTGATTGGTGAGTCAGTCTAACATTGACCTGATTATTTATATTACTTAATTTTTTTAAGACTACAATCTTATAATATAATCTCAAATGAAGTCACAAAAATCAAACAATATGTATTGAACCTATAGTCTGGTTATCACCAGACCAAGCTCAATCTTTTAAGATTGAACATTGGTCTGGGGAGTCTGCTCTGTATTTCTACTGCACAAGAGGCGTGGTCAACCGGCATAGTTCAAATGGCAATTGGATAGTCCTTCAACCAATCAGCGACGCGAAACCTCCAGCCAGGAAACGTGTCAATAAACGTGTTGGTATGTAGCATTGATCAGTGGTTTGCAGAAGCAGCAATGGCATCGAGCGATTATTGCAGGTTGTGCAAAAACCCAAAAAACATGAAAGTGAGTGGTATTTACAGCCACTCGAGCAGTTTGTTTGCTAAACTAAAGAACCCATTGAGCATCGTCGAGAGGTTAAACGGAATTGGATTGATGGTCGTGCGAGAGACGAGTAAATCAGATGTGCGCTTCTCTATCGTCATTGGGTTAAACCCGCCAATAGCGTGCCAGGTGGATGAGCCAATTTGTGATGGTTCCAGCAAATTTGGAAAGGAAGCAGGATAAATAAATGTACAGGTTTCCAGCCTGATCTGCAGGGCGAAATCAAATCGCCGGCAGATCAGGCTGGGTTTACCCAGTCTATTAAACCTACAGTATTCCCTTAAAATTAAGTAAAGTTGAGAATGTAGTGATTTAAGGCAGAACCAGTTGCAAATCTTCCTCAAATCAAATTAAAGTTGACGCCTCCTGTCACACCATGACCTGTCCAGCAGAGGGAAACAGAGCACAAGATCAACATCCGCCTGACTTCCTGTTCTTTATTTAAAGGTACACTGTGTAGTTTATTTTATAAGCTAAAATCAATGTCTTTATTCATAAATATGTCGTCATTGGTGTAAAATTACCTCTGCCAATGATCTGACTTATCCTCGTAAGTGAAGAATTTCTTATCTTTATTTACATGGGGTGGGCAAGTCCAAGGAGGCTTCCATTTCGTTCCGCCATTTTGAAAAACTATAATATCAGAGAGGGACAAAAAGCATTAGCCTACCTCAACACGTTTCTACAACGCCAGCGTTAACGTGACTGAAACCAGCAGAAACAGACAAGGAGATCAGAGAGGCGCTTGTCACTGTCCCAGCAAATCTGAAAGGCTGTACTGCACGGTACTTCATAATGCAGGATCATACTGAATAAAGAATGTATCACTATAACCCAGGTAGCAACATTATTTCGGCCCAGATCCGGCCCACATCTGGCACTTGTGACTACTTGGACGATTGGCTGATTCTAGCTCGATGACACTCAGAACTCATAGAACACAGGACCATATTACTCGAACATCTCGAGAATCTAGGTCTCAAAGTCAATTGGGTCAATTTAAACGTGATCACGCAGGCAATTGCCCCGTCTTCTAGACGGCTCTATTCCTCGAAATGGTCTGTGTTCTCTAGCTGGTGCACAGCTCGTGGCATATCACCCCCAGACTGTGGGGTAACGGAGGTTCTCTCCTTCCTGCAAGAGCTACTGGATAAGGACAGAACCTCATCCACACTCAAGGTTTATGTAGCGCCCATAGCAGAGTTTACTAAACCGACGCTTGGCTAGTCACTTGGAAGGAACGATCTGATCATCCGCTTCCTTAGAGGAGCTAAGAGGCTGAATCCTCTCAGTCCCCTTGTGGGACCTTTCTACAGTTTTGGAAGCCATGAAAGGTGCCCCATTCAAGCCAATCTAATCAATAGATATCAAACACTTGTCTTTCAAGACAATGTTTCTTCTGGCTCTCGCTTCGGTAAAGCGTATAGGGGACTTGCAAGCACTCTCAGTGAGCGCGACGTGTATTTGGGAATTTGGGTCAAATGACTCGAAAGTCATACTCAAACCAAGGCACGGGTACGTTCCTAAATCCCTCAACACACCGTTTAGGGCACAGGTGATTTCCCTGTCGGCCCTGCCGGTCTCTAATGAGTAAGACGCGAGCTTGCCTTGCAGGATATCTGTATGGCGGCAGGCTGGGCCTCCCCGTCTACATTTATAAGGTTTTATAACCTAGAGGTCCCGCCTTGCAGGCTAAGCTGCTTTAATACATCAGTACTGTCTGCCTCGATGCTATCGGCTCAGAATACTGAAACTGCTTGAGCGCCGTTCGCTGATCGATAAATTACTCTATGGGCAGTGTGTAAGACCCATAATATCCATCAGTCCAGGCCGAGTTTTTCGCCCTGACTGTGTGGGACACTATTGATATAATTATTATAGGATGCTACTTATTACGGGAATGAAGCTGTTCGAGCCCCTTTTCCCGGACTCTCTGCGAGTCCCTGGTGATCATGCACTATATGAGTCCCGGGCACCTGCCCTTGGGACTTTGGTGTTGGATCTCAGCACGCACGGCGTTTTACACTGTGTTCCCCTAGCGTAAGATATTACGCAGTACGAGAGACCTCTCGTAAGAGAACGTACTTGGTTACTAACGTAACCTCGGTTCTCTCTAGAAGAGGGAAAGAGTACTGCGTATCTTTGCCGTGCCTGCAACACGCTCTGGTTCGCTTCGGCGATGAAAAATCAGAGTCTATCAGCCTGTCGAGCTGTATTATAGGCCCAAGCCACGGCGGTTTCGGCGGGGCGTGACATAGTGGGCGCAAAGCGCCCCCATTGGATCTGACGTCACGAGGGGCCTCTCTTGATAGGCTGCTGCAGTTGCCGCAGGGCAGCCAATAGGCGCGCGAGCCGTCTTGCCTATGTCTGCATGCTGCCGCAACGCGTTTTTACTTTATTTAAAAATTAAGGATAATTTTTGGCTTCAATATCTTGTGGAAAAGAGATTTTCCCCTAGCTTAAGCAGTACTAGTTCCCTCTTCTAGAGAGAACCTAGGTTACGTTAGTAACCGAGTGCTTTTTTTGTATTTACAGGGGTTTACTGCAGTGTGATTTTCTGTCTCATTGGCATCAGCATTCTGGAGACAATCCTTGTGAATTATCTGATGACAAAAGGAGTTAAGAAGAGATCAGCAGTGGAACCAACAGCTGTTACTGGCAAGTGTTGAGAGCATATAATTATGAACATTTTCCTGCATTATTTTAATCACAAGTTAAAGGCACAGTATGTAGTTTTTCACCACTAGAGGGTCGTCTATTCAAAACAAAGGCGTAGCTTGATGATGCCGAGATTGAGCGGGGAATATTGGGAGTTGTTGTCTTTACCTCACAGCCGGTGGAAAAGAATCCGATGGGTCTTGGGCAGAAATAATATTCATGGTTGAGATTATTAAGGTTACTGTAGTATGAAACAGAGCAGGGCTGAGTGCTGTGGGAGCGGAACGAGGTAAAAATATCATGTACTAAATTAAAACTCAAGTCAACACATTTCATTTGCAGAAATCAACTGCCTTAAATTGACCTACTGTCGTTTAAATTTATTAACTAATATGTATAATGTCAAATGTTTTATATTCGAACCAGAGTCAGACAGTGATCGAGAGACTCAAGAAGAAGTGACAACATGTAGAAGCAACAGGACATTTTTTGAGTGGTTAGTTGGTGAATTTACGTAGCTTATGTGTAGTTATCTTCTAGTCATTGATTAGCATATTCTGTCATGACAGTCTATAAATCGCGTTCCCAGAGGAGGGGTTTATGTAAATTAAAGAGAGTCAGTTAAATGATCTGAACTTCCAATTACTATTTGAGACCACTACAAAAAATTGTATATATATATTTTATTTATTTGGATAAGCAATTACAAAGTCACAGAACTTGGTAACATCCAGCATATTCTCAATGTTTCTAAATCTTCTGAAGAACAGGCTGTATTCTTCACCACAATGGTGACCAAAAAAAAAACTCATTTTAAAGTAAACTACTGGCACCCGTGTTGTTAGTATATAACTGTTTTTTAACTTATAGTTTATTACTGTTAAAATACATTCTGTGGATATGTCTTTTTATCTTACACTGTTGACCATTTGAACCCATCGGGGAAACCCACTCTAAAGAGTAAAAAGTAACATTGACGCAGTGTTGCAGTGAGATCATTAAGTGAATATGTAAGTGATTGTTGAGCATTAGTGATGAACACCTGCTGTTAACAAGCAGAATCACTGAAGAAAAGGGGAACACAAGAACAGAAAATAGAGAAACACAAGAACTTCAACTGACTTTCAGCCTTTACACATTATTACACTTATTAATACCCAGTATTATTTCATTTCTGTCATAAATCTAAAGAAGATGTTGTTGAGATGTTTCATTGAAAATGTTTGGTTTTATGTTACCATTATGAAGATCAGTGTTTGCTTTAGTTGGGATCTTGACGGGTGTTGAAATGATTGAAACAAAATTTCAGGAACACCACACTAACATTTTACTAACTGGGCATTTTTATGATCTTTGAATGTTATACCTCAACGACTCTAGAAAATGTAATTGTTAGTGATAATTAAGTTGAAAAAAAGATTGAGGAACATCATACCATAATTTTCCTCTCACAGACTGTGTAAGAGACCAGCAGAAGCTTCGAGACTCAGTTAGAGATCAGAATGAAGAGAAGTCTTATACCCTCGACCTTCTGAAGCAGATCCTTCGTGCTGCAACTAACCGAAACCAACGAAGGAAGACATCTCTATCCTGGACCGCATGGGCAAGAATCATAGATGTGACCTTCTTGGTTCTTTACATAATCACTATTATTGTGTTTGTTTCTGTGCTTATAAATCGTTGGTTTCCATAGAGATGTCTTCTATAGCACACAATACTAACTTTTATTCAGAGTTTATATTAGGTTGTATAGAGTTTAACACAAAATCATGCATGGGCAAAACACAAAGATTAAGATTTTTGGGGTTTTCACCTTTGCAATGCTTTGTTCATTTTGAGTTCTTTAGTGTGCAGACTTTAAGCTTGCATTGAGCTATTTCCTCAAGATACTTCTGTTTCCTTATGCTTGTTTCTATTGAGTTTAAGTTACCGTGAGGTGGATTGGAGGGGAGATCCAGACCAATCTGAATTTTTGTGTGTGTGTGTGTGTGTGTATGTGTGTTCATCCATCACAGCGGTCTTGAGTGATAATAGGCTGAACTTTGTGTAGCAGTAGATATTTAAGGCCTGATGTTCTGCCCGCCAATACTCACTAGAAGCAACGTCACACGGGATAAAGGGAACAAAACTTGATTTTTATTGGTTTTTTATCTATATTATCAACATTGGTTGTTTTGTATTATTATCTGTTTTGGTTGTTATTATATTTACTTTGAATAGCTGAATTGAGGATACAATGTCTTGTTTAAGTGCATGGGGCCACGGTGTGTATTAAAATATTTTTTGTTGGAAATCCTGTGTCCTCATGCCTTACTATCTCCCGCTCATTGAAAACTGTCGTTGGACCGATTGGGCAGGGCCTTAAACTTGCTACATAAAGCAACATTACCAAATATACCAGCAACACAAACTGATAAAAGTAAACCAAAAGCTAATTTCAGCAGCAAAGATAAAACCAAAAAGTAAAAAAAATATGAC
>JARPMJ010009142.1:0-29326 GCA_033366665.1 Phoxinus dragarum | reverse complement strand
TTGATATGGGACTTAGTAATTAATAATAAGTAGACCAATACTTTCTAAAGATAGTAATTATTACATTAATCTAATTACACTGTTGAAGATGTCATTTGTAGTTAGTAATTAATAACTATTTTAGAGTAACTTACCCAACTGTTATAATATCAGGTGAAACTGGAAGAACAGTTATTCTACCTAATTTTATTTACATTTAGGCTATGTGCAATCCTGCAGGCATTAAAAGAACGTGGCAGCAGCTGAAAATGAAATATAAAAACATAATTCAATCAGGTAAGGCTTGAGCATATCATGGGTGTAGGCTACCTGACTTTACAAACATTTGACATGTTATTTTTTATATGGGGTATTTTTGATATTTTCATTTATTTTACTTTGGGTTGGGTTTTTCGTTGGTCCCAACAGATTCTGATAATAATATCTAATATCTGTCTTTTGGAGCCTCCTGTCCCAACAGAACCCCAGGCAGTTGTAAGTAGCCGACTCAACACACCAGAAATTATGACAAATAGTAGGCCTATTATAAAGTGCTCTCAACCAAATGCTCATCTTCACAGGATGATGGGGATGAAGAAACAGTTTCTGCTGCCACAGAGAGGCCAGAGGTAATGTTTAATATTAATATAATATTATTAATATAATGTTTATTAATATAACATTATTAATAATAACATTATTAATATAATATATTTATAATATATACCCCCCAGGGTCCATCAACTTCTGGTGCACAGATGAACACACTGCAGTGATTTTCAGTAAATTCCACAGTTTAATTCTGAATTTGTTTAGAACTACATGATGTAACTCTAATCTACTGTATTTTCAGTTGCCAGTTAAGGAGTTATATTCATCTTATAATTTTTTTTTTGAAAAAACAACAGTAAAAACAGCAATGAATAAATGTACAGAAAGAATGAATGAGGTGTTTAAACACCGCTTCCTCTTTAAAAAAGGGGAGGAGACGGCAAGAAACTCTGGGTTTACCGAAGAAAACCTGCTCCCGACCAGGTTAGGTTCACAGAGTAAGTTGCCATGGTAACTGACTCTGAGTATAAGTTACCCCTCTTTCAGAAACGGGCTTGACTTACTCTGCTTTCTCGGGTTTGATATACCTCCCATTCTGAAACGGAAAACCCAGAGTTTCCCTCATTTCAGGGTTAACATACTCAGAGTTTTCACTTAACCTCCTTTCTGAAACAGGCCCCAGGAAGTCATCATTTCCTGACTTCTCTCTGTCTGGTATTGTCCTTAAAGTATGTGATGAGGCTTAATACTTAGGACATTATATAACTGTCAGGGTTATGCACAGTTTCAGTTCAGTCCTCACTGTTTTCTGTGTGACAGTTTTGCTTAATCAGTTGCTATAGGCCCCGTTTACACGTACATGGTTATTATGAAAAACGGAGACATTTCCCTTCAGTTGTGCCCTTCGTTTACACGCAAACGGAGAATTCTCCTCTGAAAACGATTCTTTCTAAAAACTCCGGCCAGAGTTGAGATTTGGAAAACTTCGTTTGCATGTTTGCATGTAAACTGAGAAAAACTGTTTTATGCAGCCGACGTCACAGTATGTGACTGTTTTTGGGATTCTGATTGGCTAACGTGGGCTTCGGCTTCTCGTTACACTGCCACCTACAGGTTTGGCATGCTCTAGACGGCATATACAGTGTACAGACGGTGTAACGGTGTAACGAACACTTTTCTGAAAACTGACAGGTGTGCACAATGTTATTTTTGAAAACGGAGAGGGGTGAAATGTCCGTTTATGAAAAAAGCCGTCCACGTGTAAACGTAGCGGCTATGTAACGGGGTTGAGGTTTCCCCTGCGCTTCTCCTGTGGATTATATTAATGACTTTTTTCTTCATGAGCTATTTTACTGCAGCTACGCGTGACAATAACTGATGACCCGTCTGATGATAGGGACATTTACAGACTGTGTCGTATGAAGTATGTGTCGTATGAAGTATGCACAAGCTAACATGCTGATTCGTAAATTTAGTATTTGCTCAGGATCTGTGAAGACCACACAGAAAGAGCAGCATGCAGAAACTCAACGTAGCATATAATGATGGAATGAGGCTGCTTATGTGTAAATAACTATGTGATATTGAGGACACTGTCTGAATTTTTTATTTTTTTTTGGTATTTGTCTGTTTTATTGTTTGTGTTTTTGGACAGTGTGTCCTTAATAATGCTTTGATATTAACCCCCCGGTTTCACAGACTGAAATGCATGTTTGAGCTGTTTTTAACTGAAAGAAACTTGCACTGGCATATCTTAAAATATATCAGTGCCATATTGTTTTGTCTCAAGATGCACACCAGTAATTTTTTTTTTTCTAAGGCACATTTATAAAAAATACTTAAATGTCCTAATTGAACTAAATCTCCTGGCTTAATCTAAGCCCTGTCTGTGAAACCAGGCCTACATTTATCAAATGAACTATTTTTAGTTCTCAGTAGATTAAAGTTAATAATAATACTTAGTAATGATACTAATACTAATATACATTACTAATACTAATAATAATACATTTGTAAAGTTCAACTGGTAAGAACAAAAATCAACTTTGAGATTTAATTCATGATTGAAAATTTTAATATTCACATATTTTCTTAAGATTTATACTGCATATCATATGCACATAAATTATATTCACATATAAATTGCACGATAAATACAATGCTTGCTATAGAGATGCATTTCATGAGACCGGGTTGGATAATACAATGAAATAATTTCTTACGTGTTCTCTCCTGTATAAACGTTTGGTTCTTGTAACTGCCGCTGTGTGTGGTGATGGAGATGGTGTACAGTCGGCCGGAAACCAGGCTTCTGAACACACACTCTGTGGTTGCTTTAGATGCAGTGTGTGTGTGTACGATCTTCTCCTGGTCCTTTAACACCACCATGTAATTGTCCACATCTCCTTCTGCTGCCTTCCACGACACATTCAGAAAGGCTGGACCACTGTTAGTGATGGTGATGTCAGAAACAGCAGCTGGCACTAAAAACCACAGAGAGATAATAAATATATACATTTAGAGAAATAAACTCATAGCTGACCCTGTTGATGCATAGATATGATCAAAACCTTTCATTTATGGAGTCAGATGAAATAACGAGTAAATACATATGAGAAATGTATTGCATTTAACCCAAAATACTTTGCCATGAGAAAAGACGGAACACGTAAGAAACCTTCCCCGCTGATCGACTGACCCCATTGGTTCGATTGAGCGCGGCTTACAAATCTTTTACATTGTAATCCTTTTATTTTTAATATTTGGCCCCTGTGTGTGTAATAAGCAGAGTGTACGTGTGCTATTTAAACAACATGGCGCTGGACATGAAAAGGATAACTGTGTCGGGCTGAAACTAGCAAAACACACTTGCCTGGCGCCGCATTGCGGCATGTGTATGATAGGGCCCAAGTAGTTTGAGGTGAGTCAACAGGTAAGTATTAAAACAGCCTTTAGCAAACTTAAACAACATAGACTTGGATCGATCTAATCAAAGCCAGTGATAGGTTACCATCTTTTCTAATAAACAGTCAACACGAACTTCAATCCATACTTCAAACTTGAAACTTCCATAAACAGAAATGCAGGTAGGTATCTCCAGGTAAACTGAAAATCCATATGCACAGGCAAATCCAACTCGGAACATTCCAAACGCGAGTGTGCATGTGACAATTACATGTTGAATAAACTGAAATGTTTGTACAGAATTTGTTCATGTGTCGCAAATATATTGTGTCTAGCTGCTGTAGATTGTGCAACTGTCTTCCATTGTTTGGGTCACTTCACAGGAGTTCATTAAACACTGGCTGAAAATAGAAAGAGCATTTGAGCCCAGCAGGATGTGTTTAAAACGACCTGCTCCTTTTATGCAGAGCTTCCTGAAATTCCACAAATCCCCTTTGTATTTAACTCTGAAAAGTTTTGCGCGGATGGTGTTGTGAATTGAATGTGGGAAAATAGTTAGTTGAAAAAAAGATGGTCAAAAAATGTATCAGGATATTTATGCATGAATCCATTTTAAAATCTACATTAGCAATTTATTTGACATAATACATATTTTGCATATTCTGAAACAACTCATATAACATAATATATGAAAATATATGTTTTTGTTTTATGGGTTAATACATAAATAACAATACATAATATGGTAATAATTATTTTTAATAATACACAACTAATTAAAAAATGTTTATGAATGCATTTGAATCTCAATATAATGTAGAATAGGCATCAACAAATGCCTTAACAGTCCAGTCCTGCATTATAGCTTATGGAGTGCATTTTAACCATGGAAAGTGTGTACCTGGTTTTTTGTACGCTTTTAAACACTTGCATTATTTTGAGTAATGTTTATTTCAAACCAGGTTTAACTGGTTTTTACATACTTTCACACGGTATTGTACCTGTGCGGCATTCAGCCTCGGCTAGTTTGGAGGTCTGTGATCCGCTGACTGTGGTAACCACCAACTTGTGTAAAGCGCCGGGTCTGAGGAATGGGAGCAGGGTGGAGGTTGTGTTTGCTGAAACAGAAACGTTGTGCACCGTCTGTTCGACCCGTAACAGCAGCAAGTGGTAGAAATCCAGATCCCCGAGTGGTTTCTCCCAGCTTGCATTCAGACTGTCTGTATTCCCCTTGTTACTTAGTTGCAGGTGATTTACCTTTAAAGGCACTGAGAACACAAAATTTGATTACAATTAGATTTTTAAAATATATCATCTCCTTTAATAATATAATTACAGTTTGTTAACATTTGTTAATGCATTGAAATTTAATATTTTTGTTAATTCGTTTTTCAATTGATGTTAGTTCATAATGCATTAAGCTTTTTAGATTTTTTGTACAGACAAGAAAACCTGGAAAATGTCTTAACACAATTTTCCAAAGAAGAAAAAACTAGAAAATCGTCAGTTTCAGCAGACGGTAAACACGGTTATCACTTCTAGTATTAAACGAGTAATCTTTCTTGGAAAATGGCGAGAGAACCTTACATGTTCTTCCCTTTAGTGTAGCAGAACTATGAATGTTCTGTGTGATGGTGGTTACAGTAATGTCGTACAGGCGACCAGGGGTGAGGACATTAAAGGTGCACTCTCTCATATCACGGCTCAAGGTGCGTGTCTGAATAACTGTAGACGTGTTGCTTTGGAAAAGCTGAATGACGTAGCCATTACGGGATGATGAGCCAGAGGCATGAGTCCACAGAGCACTTATGGAGGTCTCATCTGAGTGACGAATGTGCAGTTCAGATACTGGTGGAAGACCTGAAAAGAAAAAGACCAACAACAAAAGAAAGATGTTACATAACCCAACATACAATTGGAAATAGTGTTAGGAATAGCACACAGTCACTCTAAATTTCTTTCAGGCAGTATTATTTTAAAAATGTCAAAAATTGAGGTTGCATGAGGTGCATGGGCCAGTTTTTAAGAATTTACAATAAAGCAGTTAAGATTATAATGTTATAAAACCACTTAAATATATTCTTCCATTAAATCGATTACAGTTTTTAGGGTTTACCTTGTCACGTTGTCATGGACCTTTTTCAAGGACTGTGATGATGCGTTTACACAGTAATCAACATCGCAAATATAGTAACGTTTTTCATATTTTAATAATACTACTAATAAAAAAGATTTATAATGCTATACTTTGTGTTATATTACCTTGGCAGTAAATTACAAAAAACAAACAAATGAACGCTTCTGCGAGGGTGTTTCTAATACACAGGTTTCTTGTATACAAACAATACCGGATGCGCGCGCATCCAAGAGGCAAGACCGCTATATGTTATGCCGAGTTCTGTAAAAGAACATTATTGTAATTAACGTAGATTTCGCATTGTTTGTAAATTCTTGTTGACTCAATAATAAACTGCAATTTCAGAGTTGAATCTGTTTGCTGTGTTTCATTTGCATATTAATATAACATTATGTAAAAAGTTAGTTAGTTGAGTATGAAATTGTCCAACTAAGTTTGCGAATCATAAAAACATGACACACCCTATGCATGTAGGTTAGTTTACAGCACAACAGCTCCGCGTCATCTCTGCTTCTGCTAGATATAGCCGTAAAGACTGTTGCTTTCTGCCTCTTAGATGCGCGCGCATCTACGTGATGACGTTGCACAGAAACCCGTGTATACAACGGCTGAGGGAGTGCTGGAAAAGTTGACTTCCCTCCGTCTTCTGACTGCTGCAATCAATCTCTCTATATTTTTCCCTCTTGTAAAGTCGTGGAAACATCATGGATTTTTTTCTTTTGCTATTGGAGCAAATCTGAAATTTTATTTGATATAGTTCACCACTATAAGGTTTAGCCAAATATGACGACTTCCGCTTCTGTGAAATGTGAAATGTGAAAGGGTCCATTGTAAAATTCGATATCAGTTTACCAGAAAAAGGTTAGTGAGTCACACTAAAATCATGCTTGTTTATATTTGAATTTTTAACGCTTGGTCCCCATTAAATTGTATATATCTTTTTTTATTTTGTGAGTACTTTCCAGTAACCCAGATTTCATTCTGTTGACTGTACTTAATAACTGTACCCAGAATATTATTTTAATATCTCTTTAAAAAACTTTTCAGACTGCCAAAAGTTTATACATTTTTACCCAAAATTTTACTAAAAATGCAAAAATGTGTTTATTTTATGTGATGAGTTCACGTGACAGAACAAAAGCATAACATACACATTTATTGTTGTTTTAAAACAATAAACCATATAGCAGTGGCGGGCCGTGCATTTCACACCTAGGCCTTCAGTGATGTCCACCCTGAATTAATAACTTTTAATAGTGTAGCAGCGCACGCACATACTCACTATAATTGTTGTGAAATTCCTGTTTTTATTTTGCACCGGCAGGTATAGGGTTAATGCGGTGAGTTCGCGAAAGGCCGGGGAGAGAGAAACGAGCGAGTGAGTTCGGCTTTTGTGCAGTGGTTCTTGCGTTCCGATTATAAATTCAGAAACGGATCCTCATCCCTGTCTTATCCTTCAATTGCTATAGTATTAATGTTTGGAAAAAAGAAGTTGTTTCGATCATTCATTTACAAGAAAAATTAGGAAGAAAATCATATTCAGCACGGACAAAAACAGGGGCAAAAAATCCATTATACTCTCCAAAACTGATTTTTTTTTATTTCTTTCCTCAAAAAGATTCTAATTACTTGGTTGTACAGGTTGTCTGTGCTTTTCGGTCCCAGCAACCTTTTCTATCGCCATCGAGGCTAATGTGCTGAAAGTCGAGTCTGTCCCGTCGTAAGTTTTAATTGGCTTTAGTGCTGAGAGTGTGTGCTCGACAGAAGCAGTAACGTTAAACAGGGAAAACACGTGTGTAAACATGTGTAACGTTACAGCCGACACAAGCTCTCACACAGATTTTTGAACGATATCAATGAGATCAGCGGGACTTTTGCCTTCAAAATCAGTCCTGGCATAACTTTACATTGCAGTCTGTTCTGTTTTTACCCGGACAGATCGATAGAGATCCGTGACTCTGCGTAAGCTGGATAAGGGATTTTTTCCGGTAGGTTTGAACCTGCTGGTGGTCGAGGAAGGAAAGAAACATTAATTTGTGGGTTGAAAAACTATTAAATCTACAGGTATTTTAGTTTACACAGTTCGCTACTGATGCGGTTAGCTAGCTCTGACTACCAGTAATAATAATACACGCTCTGACCATCCAATCAAAGGGCGTGAAAATGCTTACGTTATTGTCCGCCTGCTAGATGGCCCCGGTGCAATCAACTCGATATCTGATTGGCTGATTAAATCTGACCGATTATCTGATTGGTTAAAGCAACAGTTTCATTGCCATTCATTTAAGCGACAGGCGCCCGCACTATCGATTCTGAAGGCCTCGAAGCAGATATATTTGACCCTGGCAACACATGATGACTGAAATATGATTGGATAAAAGCACTAAAATAAATATACACGACTGGAAGCAGCGCAACCAAGAGAAAAGCTATGGAATTATGAGAACGGACTATTGGGAATAATGTAATACTTATTCATAAAAAATATATATTAAAGTGCAAGTCAGTGATTCTCATAGTGTTTAGGCCAGCAGAGAAGGCCTTGCTGGCCCTGACGGCCCACCACTGCCATATAGTCTGCGCAGTATACAGTATGCTAGTATGTTTCAAACACAGCCTAAAAGCCTGTTCAACCAAGACAAATTTTCATCATAAAATTTCGGTTGATTCTGTTTTGTTTTTTTCTGGCCAATCTATCCAACTTTTTCCTACACCCCATGATGCTTTCCGCAATTAATAAGAGTTAATTGATCAACTGTCATTGATCTTGTTCGCATGTTAGTTATAATTCTCAGTTACAAATACAATGATCATAAGCCTTTTCAAATACTAGGTACAATAATGTCATTCCCCTCAACAATCAAACATCAAAAGGAAAGTTAAGTGTAAAAGCATTAACAAATTACTTTCAATGGACCATGAATAACCCCAAAAGCTCAGATGGATCTTTCCGCAGCAATATTGACATGTTAAACATTTCTGCAGTAATAAATATGTGCTGCGTTAATCAAGGCAAGTTATCATTAACTAAAACGATGGATATTTCAAAGTGCTTTCAATCATTTTGACAGAAAACAAATATAGTTTTTCTAAAATTGGCACCTTCTGACAGAGAGTAAATTAGCATTTTCATTTATTTAGCGATTTCTTTTGTATTGATCTAAACAGACAAATTATATGTGAATATTGCACCGTCTTGGTGTGAACGGGATTTGAGACTTAGTCCTGAAGTTCAGGTGTTTTGAGGGGCATGCATAAAATATTAAAATTAATTATAATGAATAGTAAGCCATTTTAAAACAGGTTTAATGTGTCTTCTCCTGCTTGTATTTTAGATCATTTATAGTTATTGAGAGTATTGACAAATGGTTACCTATTTCCCCCTGGTAATAGACAGTATTAGCCAGGTCGCCATTCTCTACACTGACTGCCATGCTGTACACTCTGCCAGGCTGCAGATGTAACCCTGACAAAAGTATTTCATTTGCCATTCTTTCCACAGTTTGGTTCACCAGGATTTCACTTCCATTTGACAGCACCACACGGATGTGCTCCCATTCTCCGGGAGGAAGTGTCCAGGTGATCTTTAGCAAGCCACGATCCGACAGATTCTCCATCACCAGATCTGACACCTTCCCTGGTTCTAATAGGGAAAAACAATGTTCAATACAAATGATAAAATCTAACTACAAACCATATAATACATAGTTAGTATAATTAAATAATAATAATAAACATAATAAAATACAATCTGTATAATTAAATAATTGTATTAATTATATTAAAGAGGCCTTTAAAAAAATCCTTAGGGGCAACACTGTTCACAACTAGAAACCTTTTATGCATTTATGCCTTTTATGCATCAATTTACAGGACAATAGTGTTTCAGGGGCCTGAAAATGCAAACTTTTCAAAATGGGTATCAAAAAATGCTACTTTTTGAAAACGATACCATTATCGTCTCTGTGTAAACTTCAAAAATGCTAATTTTTGAAAATGGTGACGTCATGCGCATGCTTATTATGTGTTCAGAATAGGCGCATAGTGTTTCTTTACAAAGTGACATCGGCAACTATTGGCCTGGCTGACTAATACAGCGTTTTTAGTCATTTTTGCGGATCTGTGTGAATGGCGATCATTTTGACAATGTTGTCATCTGTACGTTCCGTAGAAAGAAAGAAAGAAAGAAAGAAAGAAAGAAAGAAAGAAAGAAAGAAAGAAAGAAAGGGGAATTAGTTTAAATTGTTTGTTAAATGGAAGGCTGGAGAGTCGGGCAGAAAGAGAGGGGAGGAAACACTTCCCCTTTGTTTGTTTGGAGTTGTGATTTTTTAAAATTCTAATTTTTTGAAGAGCTTAGCTTCTCTTTGGGTGACATTTTAAGATCAGGGCTTTTGCTTTCTCTGAGAACAGTGTTTAGGGGTCTTAAAATTCCTGCACTTGACTTTGTTCGCTCACCACACAGACCCTGTTTACGCCCTGTATTAAGATGCGTTGTGGTCGACCAGATCATAAGTAGATAATAAACACATTTTGACACATTTTGATTTACACCTTGGGCCCTATTTTAACGATCTAAGCATATGGTCTAAAGCACGGCGCAAGTGCACTTAGGACGTGTCCGAATCCACTTTTGCTAGTTTAAAGAGGGGAAAATTGTTGGCGCACCCAGCACATGGTCTAAAAGGGTTGTCCCTATTCTCTTAATGAGTAATGGGTGTGTTTTAGGCGTAATGTGCAACAAAAAAACAATCAGAGGGAATCTCCCATTCCATTTAAAAGCCAGTTGTGCTCGCGCCATGGCAGATTCGCTATTAACATGGCTGAATTTGCGAGCGGAAAAACTGAACGCGTCTCTAGCAAGGAAACAGATGTCCCAGACAATCTATGGGACAAAGTGTACGCACGTTGTGGAACCGCCTATAGGCGCACATTACTAACGTGCTCTTTAAATAACAAAAAAAATATTGCGCCATTGACTTTAGACCAGGTTTTTGTTGGTCAATGGCGCAGTCTATTTCATTTGCCACAAAACAGCAACGCGCCAACAATGTGCTTGAACACACATCGTTTTAAGTTTCAGATGAAAATGATAACTGTGTCGGGCTGAAACTAGCAAAAAACACTTGCGTCATGCCGGATGTACAGTATGATAGGCCGATTGTGTTTCAAGTCTGTTCTGTTCCCTTTCGACCCCTTCTGTCCTGATTCAATGAATCCCCTATGGGCAGGTCACTCTGATTTTGTCACAGCACAAGCCCAATGTACTCACAGCAAAGTTCTTCTTTGTTCTTTGTTTAGGTGTAAAACAATTTTTTTTTTTAAATAGCAGCAGTATTCTGTTAGCGAACATCCCAATCATGTCCTCACTGCTGGGATGATGAATATGTAAATGTGATTAATATGTAAAAGCAGCTCTCCAGGGTGTTTTGACATTGACAGATTGAACAGAAGAAACGAAACGAAGATATCCACGTCAAAGATGGCAGCACCTTCATAAGTTGTATGCATGTATATGAAAGGGCTTTTTCAGTTCTTTCAATCTAAAAAAGAAAAGGAGTCTGCTCTTATAGCTGCTTGACCAGTCTGAACATTTTAAAAGTGCATGTTAGAAGTCTGGACTATTGTTTTTGGTTCATCAAATGTGTCTACACTATGAAAGCAATCTGGAAGTACCTCTGGAAGTTGTCAAGTGGACAAGCTCAAAACGTTTTAGACCTTTTTTACACCCGTATATAGCGTTGTCCACTTGTGATTGGATCGGCAAAAATTTATACATTCACCACACTAACTTACTAATACTGAAAAAAAATATTAAATGAATTAAAGCCAGCCAGCACAAGATATACCACAACTTCCCCTATGCAGTGTGCCTCCCCAAAAATGTAATGATATTTATGAATTAATAAATCACTTTATTGAAGAAGTGTGCCTTAGAGAATGTACAGCATGAAGTGATCTGATTTATCCATCAACTTGTACTAACCAGTTTTTCCTGTGATCCATGTCTTATTAGAAAGTGTTCCACTCCTGGTGCTGACTGACACCTGGTAGGTCTTTCCAAGACTCAGATCGTCAAACATCACATCTGTACTATCAGGGGACAGGGCTTTCTCAATAGAGTTTGAACCAGGTAATGTCAGACTGACAAGGTAACTGTCCACATCACCAAAGGCTTTATCCCACAGAACCCTGAGGGTGGTCTGGTTGCCATTGTTCCCCACTCGGAGGTTAGAGACTGCAGCTGGTACTGTACAGAAAGAGGTAGAGGAGAGAGATCAGTCACATTAATCATAAACAAGATGTTAAAATGCCTTATGTTTAAAGTACAAAAAAGTTTGTCATTGTTATTTTAGTTTTAGGTTTTTATTTTGTTTCAATTTCAAATAATTTAGTTATTTTACCAAGTCTCTTTGTCAGTTTAGTTTCAGTTTTGCAATTAATTATAGTTAAAAATGTATTGTAGTCTATCAGTATGTTTTAGTCTTCATTTGTATTTCTATTTCTACACACCCTATTGTCTATTGTCATCCTTTACACACCCTCATGTCATTTTAAACCTGTATGACTTTCTTTTGAGGAACACACAAAAGGTTAATATGTCTCACGTTTTACAATCATAGGAGAATTTACTCAACATTTATTGAAGAACTGATGCGATCGTTTCCTAATATTTGATATCTGTATTGTAACACTTTATTTCAGTTCTTCTTTTATATATTCTTCAAATTAATTGGTATTATTATAATCAAAAATACGTAGTACAACAACCTGACGGCATTAGACGCACAAACAAAATTATTTTTTTAGAAAGAGACCAGGAACAAAAAGGTACCCTAACTAAGATGTGCTAATGTAATACTCAATAAAATAAAATAAAAAAAAAGCTTAGTTTTTTTTTTTAAATCTCTTGACAAACTAAAAGACGTAAATTACATTTGTATGTATTCTAAATAAAAGACACAGATTGTACTGAATGTCAGCTTGCTTATTTGGCTAAAGATAAGGATTTATTAAGTCCACATGTCATGTAAACTAGAAACTATGCTTCTAGCCACAGGTCGAGAGCTGAGGTTCCAACCACACAATTTTGCGATGCTGTGTTTGCTAATGTTCATGGGAACGATGGTTTCGGGAAACACCGGCTCGTTGAACTATCCTGATAATGGCGGAACTTGCGAACATAGTTGGCTAACAATGCTTTTGGAAAACGCACCCCTGTACAAGTCCCTCCATTTTGCGGTTGTTGTTGTTGTTTTTTTTGGCATATACCTACCAACGTAATATGTCATTGCCATAGAAAACAATGCAGATATTTCAGAAAACAAAAGAGCGGCATGGACACACAAATCGAATCTGAAAAGTTGCAATACACATTGTGGACAGTCAATAATTTTCGATCGGATTTCAATTGAATACACAAATATTCAGAATTGGACTGACAGTGGGAACATAGCCTTAGTCAGTCAAATAACACGCCACACAGATTCACTAAATTTAGGAATTTATAATTCATGCAACATGTCTTATGATTGAGACAGCATGACATAATGTGGCATTACACAAGTAGACAAAGGTGACCTTTCAGTGCTCAAAACAGGAAAGGGTGTTAACATATCTGCTTAAAATACAGCAGAGGAATTCATACAGGCACAGATATATGAGCACAGCATCTGCATTTTCACACAAATGTGTTCATATGTTATTTAATTGATGATCCAATACAAAATACCTGTTTGTGCTTGTCTAGATGCTGAATTCTGTAGCTCTCCAACCTCTGTAATGATAGTGATGTTGTAGAGTCGTCCAGAAATAAGCCCTTTTATTGTATAAGATGTGGTCGTGCTTGCAACCGTTGCATTCCAGATTGAACCCATGCCATTGCTGTCTATGAGCATGATTCGATATCCCTCTGTTTTGCCTGGACCAGGCTGCCATGAAACTTCCAGGCTGTTCACATCCCCAGAAACCCAGATATTTTCCACTGCCGAAGGTCCTAACCAAAAGACATGTAAAAAAACTGTCAACCGTGTAGAAAAAAGAATAAAATGCATAATTATAATTAATTGCATTTCAATTTCTCAATCTGTCTGTGGTAGACATGGACTGGTCATGCAGTGTGTGTGTGTGTGTGTGTGTGTGTGTGTGTGTGTGTGTGTGTGTGTGTGTGTGTGTGTGTGTGTGTGTGTGTGTGTGTGTGTGTATAAAGAGAGAGAGAGAAATAAGACACGTTTAAACTTATCGCAATGAAGTGAAGCAATATATATATATTTTTTATATTTATTTTATTTATTCTATATATTTTTTTTTTTTTACTTGCTATGTCTACTGTGCTGGACTAACTGGGACTGGTCATGGCACTTGCATATTTGCTGTTCTATTGTTGGTTTGATTGCTTCTATTGCTCTCCTCATTTGTAAGTCGCTTTGGATAAAAGCGTCCGCTAAATGATTAAATGTAATGTAAATTTATACTTTAAATCTTGCATTCACACAGCTAAATAGGGTCCTCGTGCCAAATAAACACAATATTAGTTTGTGGTCTCTTTGGTCAGCTTTGTAGCCTCAGACAGACATTATCATAACAGTCCTTCTAATATGGTAGAGCTCTCTGTAAGAACTCTGTTACGCAGAAAGGAAAGGTGTGGACTCAGTGGGTCCTGCTGTGAATTATTCTCAGTGAAAGCAGCGGAATGTCTAACAACCTATATGTGAAAACACGATAGCGCTGCTCTTTGCTTTTTTAAAGAAAGCTCTTCCTGATGAGGTGTTGTTGAAAGGGTATTGTGAGAGAACAGGATAAGAAACCATTAAGGTTGAAGGTCACATTCAGGTGACCTCTTCTAATGACTTTTTTCACTCAGTTTCTCCTTGAGAACCGTGGGTGTATCATAGATTTTTACATGATCACATACCCATACAGCCATTTTAAGAGTCATTGTTCAAGACTAAATAAAGCTAAATAGAATAGCTATTAAATAGCTAAAATAGAAATTGAAAATAACACCCCGACCTTCATGGAAATCTGTACAAAAGGAGCTTCTGTCTAGTATGCCTGGAGATATTTATGCAGATTTACAGCAACATATTTGGACCTAAATTCTGTTTTTCCCAGAACTTCAAGTTTCTAAGCCAGACAGATTTACTAAACAGGGCAAAAAGTGCAGATGGGAAGGGAAAGTTCTGCGGGTAATCTACTGACGATGCGCAAATTAAAGAACACAAACACAGCCGGTTCATTTCCATAATGACCAACGCAATCTACCAAGAGCAAAGTAGCGTATGGTTTAAGACTTTTTTGGGCGGTAAATAATGGCACAAATACCAGCAAATTGACTAGTGGAAACCTTAGTAATTCACCATGCGTGTTTCATTTAAATACTCTTCTCCCAAACATTTTACTTCTGAAATGGAAACTCCTACAAATGCATTTGCAATAAGGTCAGCCCTTCAAAAAAACACTGTCCACAGATTTTCTCACTGTGTGTCTTTGGTATATCCTGACAGTAATATTTTAACACCAAAGAGGGCTTGTGTTGGTGAAATCTGTCAGTAAATCTGGTCCTTTGTCTATTACTTAATGTGACAATAACACTTTAGTTTGTACATATTTTTACTCACTTACTTTGATATTTTGTTCTCAATTGCAATAATAAGTATAGCCTAAGAGTCCAAATAAATTTGAGGGCCACTGTACATTATATAAGTGTCACTGTAATCAGACTGACCTCTGAGAGCTAATGAGTCTTTGTATATATTAGAACAAAAGAACAATAAACCGGATGGGAGGGGAGAACAGTCTGAAAGAACTGACCAACAGTCAAACTCCTGTTTTGGAATTTAGCCCAGACACGTATACAACAGTACATTATCAGCGCAATCCAACCTTTCCTCATATTTAGAGAAGCATTTGACACTTAGCCATTTGGATTTCCTCAGCACATATAGCTCTATATTTACATAATCTGTGTAAACACAGTTTAAAGTTCTTGAACATAGCATGAGTGAAATGTCCAATATATTATTGTTCATTATTGGTTTAGTTGTTTACTAGATTTAAAGTGCAAAGGTGTATTAATTACATTCCGTTGATGCACAGTCTCTGTGTAACAAAATCCTTTTATTTCTTTATTTTTTTACTGCAACAGTTTTTATGGACTACTGAATTTCTCCAATGGGTCAATGGAGATAAATGTCCCAAGTCATTTTAGAGAGCCTTTCTTGGCTAGATTTAATGGTGTGGTGTTTTAACCTGGGAGATATTTCAGAAAGCAGATTATGCAACATGCCTGGATGCAATAGCAATTTATTCTCCAAACATTACCTGCTCTAGAGCAGGGTTACTTTACTTCAGAGGTTTAGAGTGCTGCAGGGATGAAGTATTTTGTAATGCCGAGTTAACATTTAGCTCTTCTTGCTCCATCTTCCTGAAGTCAATGGATTTTTACTTAAATGTCTGAAATAAGGTCTGTGGCTAACACATTTTATTCTATGACAAAATATATCAGTAATACCAACCCGATCTCACGGCAATTCGTACGAATTTTACGAGGTGGCTAATTCGTACGAATTTTACGAGGTGGCTAATTCGTACCAATTCATACGACCTCACTCGTACGAATTTGTATGATTTTTGCTAAATCGTACATATTTTATGAGTTGCCAAATTCGAATGACCTACCCCTGACCCCGCCCCTAAAATTTGTTTAGACAAATTGTACAAATCGTGCGAATTCATACAACCTCACTCGTACGAATTCGCACGAATTAGCCACCTTTTAATCACTCGTACAAATTCGTACGAATTGGTTATGAGATAGCGTTGGTAATACACCCTTGAGATTTTTTTTTTAAATAGCTTTTACTTGTCTTGAAAAAGGAGGTTGTTAATAAGTTGCTAAATGGGACTACAGAGGTTGCCGGGGGCAGGTAAACTCATCTACTCACTAGTCTGCTTTGTGTTTGTGTTTCACAATTCACAAAAGGCAGCTTCACAGAAAATCGTGATGTTACTGTTTATAGCATCTTAATATATTCATGCATTATAGTCGCATTTAGCAGATTAGAGGTGGGCAATAATGTACAGGAATTTACATTTTGTGTCAATACAAGCAATCAAGCAGTTGAGATATATCACTATATATCACTCAATGTGAGTATTCTGTATGTATGTGGATAACGTATACAAATATATATGCAACATATATCTCCAGCCAAGATTTTCTATATAGTGCATATTGTGAGTATACTGTATATACTCAGGTAAAGTAGGATATACAGTACTATATATGAAACTTAATAGATCACTGGGCGATAATACAGTTTATATTTTTCGATGATGTAACAATCAGTTGAGATTTGCTATATAGTACATTCAGCTTAATGTGAGTGTACTGTTTGTATCCGGGAAAGGTTGGAAAAACGTATAGAGCGTTGGGATGTAGGAACCTAAGTACGGTTGGCAGGGGGACCTTGGCGAAGCAGGCTCGTGGTGGAGGCTACAGCGAGTCTACCATCCAGGGACCAATGAATGGGACTGACGGACAACATTAAGTGGCAAGATGGTTTCAGGATTCTCTGGAATTTCTTCTGGAGAGTAGAGACGGCTTTCACATTTGTCATCCCTGGATGAGAGAATGCATAAAGATGGAGAACTCAAACTGTGTGAAGAAGAGGGCCCATCTTGCCTGTCTGGGGTCAATGGCTTCTCAGAGATACTCTCCATTTCAGTGATCGGTGGTGGCCAATGGCATAATTTTGCTCCACTATGTAGAGTTTTTTGGAGAAGAAGGTGCATGGATGGAGTTGGGAAGGAAGGTTTACCCTGCTGCTGAGACAAGACGGCCCCCATGCAAGTTGTAGAAGCATCCACATGAACCACAAAAGATTGATCAGGATTAACTAAGAGATTAGCAGTATTTGATGGCTCGTTTCAGGCACTGAAAGGTGTGGGTGGCTTCTTGGGTCCAATACAGAGACTTGGGGTGTAGGTGTTACAAAGGCAATCTTCCGCTCGTTGTCAGGGTTCTGCCCTGGCAGCCTTGTCTGTGTTATCGTGGTTTCATGTTTCTATGTTTGTTTTGTGTTTGAGCACATCGCTCTTTCTTGGTCTGTCGTCTGCCCTGCCCTACTGTTGAACTGTGGTTCACACTTCACTCTCCCTGCTGTCTCAAGTCTTCAGTCTTGTTAATAAAAACAGAAAATATTCAGATGTAACCACCTTTGTAATCGTTAATTTTCATAAGTATCTGTCATTTTTTTTTTTAAAATTCTCAGTAAATGTAACATATTACAGTTACATTTATTTTGTAATTCCTGTTATTCCGTTACATGTAACTAGTTACTCCCCAACACTGCGTATCTCAATGAGGTTGTATAAGCTTCGGAAGACCAGCTTTGGGAAGATTGTCGGACCGGTAATCGATGGAATTTAATGGAGACAGTCAGGAGTTATTGCAGGTTAAAGGTCAATTAGATGTTAGAACCAGACAGGACAGGATTGTGTTTAATGAGCCATGGTGCCCCAGGAAGACATCGGCATCGACATTGACTTCTTCAGAACCAGGGGGATGATGTTCTCCATGTGAACATTGGGACATATCACAATGATGTGTCATGATCAATCATGAGCTACAATAGAGACAAGGTCTTGAGTGCCGGATGAACTGGCTGGCTGTGTCATAGGGATGACTGCAGGGTTGGAGAGTCTTCCAGGCAGTGCATTAATGTTGCTAAAAAGGGTTTTTGGTTTAGCCCAAAAATGCACAGTTCTATTGGCAGTTGGGTCTGTTCAAGGTCGGATCACGTTCTCATCGCAAACAAACCGCTCCAGAGTTCGTTTGTTTGGTCAGCTTTTTATGCGCACCGAGTGCAATTGCTGCATTCACACCTGCCCAAATGAACCACACCAAGGGGGACAACGAACTCTAGTGCGATTCAACCGAACTAAATGGGGGAGGTGTAAAAGCACCCTAAGGCTGAATGGGCAGGCAAACTGGTGAAAAGCTGTTTTTGGACTAACGAGGAAGTTTTACAATGTAGTACAATGTAGTACAATGACATCTGTAATGGATTTTTCTAAATTAATCATAACTAAAATTAATTTTCTGTGCAGGAATAAAAAATTTATGCTTTTGAAACCTAAATGTTTCAAACACTTTGGTCAAAGTCAGTTAAAGGGTTAGTTCACCCCAAAAATGAAAATAATGTCATTAATGACTCACCCTCATGTCGTTCTAAGCCCGTAAGACCTCCGTTCATCTTCGGAACACAGTTTAAGATATTTTAGATTTAGTCAGAGAGCTTTCTGTCCGTCCATTGAAACTGTATATACAGTATACTGTCGATGTCCATAAAGGTAATTAAAAACATCATCAAAGTAGTCCATGTGACATCAGTGGGTTAGTTAGAAGTTTTTGAAGCATCGAAAATACTTTTTGGTCCAAAAATAACACAAAAAAAGACTTTATTCAGCATTGTATTCTCTCCCGGGTCTGTTGTCAATCTGCGTTCAGGACTCCGCAGTGACGCTGCTGACGTAAGACGCTGATGACGTGTTATCTGGTGCGCCCGAGCTTCGTTTACAGTCTGAGGGAGATGCACGCTATATTCAAGCTATTCTACATTGTTTGCGTGGATATCATTTTTTTAATGGTGCGTAAATGTGCATGTCGCGGATGAGACACTTTTACAGCGTGCGTTTCCCTCAGTCTATAAATGAAGCTCGGGCGCACCAGATAACACGTCATCAGCGTCTTACGCCAGCAGCGTAACTGTGAAGGATTGACAACAGACCCGGGAGAGAATACAATGCTGAATAAAGTCTTATTTTGTGTTATTTTTGGACCAAAAAGTATTTTCGATGCTTCAAAAACTTCCAACTAACCCACTGATGTCACATGGACTACTTTGATGATGTTTTTAATTACCTTTATGGACATCGACAGTATACTGTATATACAGTTTCAATGGACGGACAGAAAGCTCTCGGACTAAATCTAAAATATCTTAAACTGTGTTCCGAAGATGAACGGAGGTCTTACGGGCTTAGAACGACATGAGGGTGAGTCATTAATGACATTATTTTCATTTTTGGATGAACTAACCCTTTAAGTATGTGTCTGAATCATCTCAGAATCTACCACACCTCATACATGTGCATGTGTACCCAATAGATTGGACACCATGGAGTGTGACAGATTTCACACAATATTATATGATGTAGTTATATATATATATTTTTATAAATCCGTATAATAACATAAAGCAATCCTTATTCTACTCTACTTTTTATTTATTTTACTTCTCAACTAAAATATTGTGGATCTGTATTCAACAGTTTGTTTTCTATATAATGTATCTCTGTAATAAAAATGCACATGATACATCTCATCTTTCAACAAACATGGATGCAAAATAGCTAAACATACAGTATACAAATAAACTTTATGTATACATATTTTTGTTAAATTAATCTCCCTTTTTTAATTTATATATTAGCATTAAACAAACAATATACAAACAATATGAGTTAACCGTAATAAAAAACTTATTAAATATTGAAAGTTCAACACATTATTACTTTATAAGTGTCTTTAACTACTATGTACTAATATTATTATTATATTGTAGCACTTATTGTGTTCATATATATTTTTTACATTGTACTTATATTTTAAAATACCTGCATGTAATTACAGCTGTATTTAATTTCTATAGTTACAATCAAGAAAAGTAGAAGAAAGTATGGTCCGTGGCTGTATTTGAGTATGGATCATGATGTTTGGATTATTCAGTTTTCCGATTTAATGGCCTTTCCTTTAAAGTCACCAGTGCTTTGTTTTTGTTTTATCTCTTTAGTTAATCACTCATAATTATTATCACATAGGGAAAAAACATCACCCATCTTCTCAATAAAGAACATGATTTGAGAAATCATTCATGTCTGGAGTTACACACGCAAGTTTAATAATTACTGTTTAGAGGTTTATTCAGTGAAAATCAATATAGTGATTCTTGACTATCAGACTGAAAATTATGGAAAGAAGCAGGATTCTTACGAGTTGGCAGGGAGACATTGTGTTGAGTCTGTTGGTTTTCACCCAACTTTGCCTTTATTTCCAGGTGATGCCATGTTCCAGGATCTAAATTCTCAGTTTTGCATTCAAAATGTGAGAAATGTTCCTGGTCTGGATGACAATCTTTTGAGGAATTGTGTCTCTCCCTGACAGAAACCGGTGTATTTGCATTTCACATCTTCGTTATCCAGCATGATGCGTATGGAGTCTGTGGTAGAAATAACTTTCACAACTTTGATGCTACATTCCCATGTGTCTGCCACCATGGTACTCTGAAAACAAAAGTTGGACATTTGTTTTACTGGGGTGATAAAATAGCATACAGAAGTCATACAGAAAAGTATTTTTGTAAGAAATCAAGTTTAATTTAGTTAGACTTACCAATATTCCACATGCTACCCAAATGGCTACATGAATGGCTTTGCTTCCCAACATTGTTATTGTTGGTTTGTAGATGTTTTTTTTTAATACACAGAAATCCAGTTGGAAAAGTCACATAATTCCTTGGTGTATAATCCAGGAGTTCTTTTAAAGTACTTTTCTGCAAAATCCAGTCTGGAGAACCTCTGTGGGGAACTGCTCACTTTCACTCATTAGCCCACAACAATCAGCAATGTGTAAAGGAAAACAATTATGTCTCCAAAGGATATCCTCAATCAAAAGTCTACAGAAGCTTTGTTTTGGTAGTCCAGAGAAGACGCGTTGTACAGTCTGTCCGATTTTTGTTGTTGTTGCCTAAAATACCCTAACTTTACTAGACTAGTTCATAAAAATATGACAGAAGATGCATTTCTTCAGCATACACCCTCCACTGAAAGCTTTTTTAGGTTATAAATGCCTGTGAATTGGAAACTTTTGCTTGAACAATAGATGTCAATGACTTTGGGCTCCATGAACACTCAATACAGCCCAGCCCCACTTCCTTCCTGTGTCCTCATTGCTCCTGCAGAAGGCTGTGTTGAAGAGAAAACTCATCTAATAATAGGCTTGTAAAGATTCTTCCATTAGTAGGATTAAATAAATGAAAATTATTTTGTAATTTTGTATTTTTTTTATAATATTTACAATATAGTTAACAATATAATTCAAATATAAATGACCCTGGTAGTGTTGTAGTCAGACCACCTAAACCGAGACCAAGTCAAGATCAAGACCAGAGTGTGTCGAGACCAAGACAAGACCAAGGCAGGGTTGAGACGGAGTCAAGACCATACCAGATCAGCACTCTTTAAATTCATATGAAAGATCCACCCTAACCCTAAAGTCATAATAAAATAAAACGTCGTTGCAGAGGTGAATTGTATGTGTAGGAATTTTCCTTTGGTTTCTAAGAGCAAAGAAATACAAACACTAAGGACCCTATCTTACAAGTCAAGTCATCTTCATTTATATACAGTAGCGCTTTTAACAATATAGATTGTTTTCAAATCGGCTTTACAGTAATAAACGTATAATTTAAGGTAAAAGATTGTTTTGGCTTTATAGCGGTTCTTGAATAAAGATATTTTCCAGCTGAAGTTAGTTTTGATTGATTCACTTCCGTCGCAATGATCATTAGTTATTAAATTAGAGGCCGCTAAGACGACACCGTTCTCTCTAAACAGACTTTAAACGCGAACCTGTAAGAAACGCAGATGACGCTCACGTGCGCATTAAAAATCAATTCTATAGTTATGTGCATTTGAATATATGTGCGCAGGTTTGTAATTCCCTACAAACCAAGCCTTAAACTACTTGTCTGGCCTTAACATTTTTATACAGAATTTTATCACTTCGGGGTAGATACTCAAAACCGAAATTATCCCGACAACGCTTTATCTGTTGAGTTGTAAAGGGATCCTTCACAGGGGAGAGACTAGTTGGCACGTCAGCACTGCGTTGTCATCGGGTCCAGGCGAAGGTCCTTCGTCAGATCTGGATTCGGCCTGGATCCGTCAGGCTGCGGGAAAACCTCGAGATAAACAAAGACACTAAAATTAGCGTAGATGCCATTCTTCTTATGATGTAACGAGTACATCAGGATTTATGGAAGGTGTTCCCAGTTCCGGCTGACCTAATCTATGCAGCCTAACATTGAGTTATAGAAGTCTATAATGTATTATGTGAATGCTAGGTCAAAGAGATGTGTCTTTAATCTAGCTTTGAACTGACAGAGTGTGGTCTGCTTCCCGGACAATGGTAGGAAGACTGTTCCAAGTTTTGGTGCTAAATAGGAAAAGGATCTACTGCCAGCAGTCGATTTTGATATTCTAGGTATTATTAACTGGTCGGAATTTTGATATTGCAATAGACGTGAAGGACTATAATGCGTTAAGAGCTCGCTCAAGTACTGCGGAGCTAAAGCCAAAAATGTATAAAATGTTTAATAGGCAGCCTCTGTCAGTGTTGACAGAACGGTGCTAATATGGTCATACTTCCTGTTTCTGGTAAGAACTCGATCTGCTGCGTTTTTAACTAGCTGTAGTTTGTTTATTAAGCGTGCAGGGCAACACCCAGTAGAGCATTACAATAATCTAGCCTTGAGGTCATGAACGCATTAAGTAATTGTTCCGCATTTCTCAATGAGAGCATATAGCATAATTTAGATATATTTTTAAGATGGAAAAATGCGTCACAGACACTTTTTATTTAACATAATCTTGTCAGTTAAACCATATTTGACGCCGCAAAATACACCATTGTAAGTACAAACGGCGTAAAAAACATGTGAAATACATCAATGACGCCGTATTCGACGGCGTTTTAGTGTGCATGGAAAGCGCCGCTTTTTTACGCCGTTCATCTCGCCATATGACGGCGTAAAAAATGCCGTTTGGCTGCGCGTTAATTTACGGCATTTTGCTTATAGTATAATGAGCCACGCCTACTGATTTCCACAGCCAGTAATTCAAACTTACTGGCTGTGGAAATCAGTAGGCGTGGCTCAGTAAGTTTAAAAAAAATAACTAAACAGAAATTAGAAAAGTTTCCTTTTATCAAAAAACAGGATTTTTTTCGGGTGTTTTTTTTTTCTACTTGCGACCTTCAACCGACGCGATCATTCTCCATTCATTAAAACGTTGTATTTGACAGAGTTTGGCTGGTAAACGCGGTTAATCTATAGCGTAATTCTGAACCTCTTGGCTTGCCATATTTGTGTGTCCATGGGCGTGCTGGTCTGAAAACGAGGTGTGTTCAGGCGCATTGTTGGCGCGTGGCTATTTTGAGGTGACAGAAATAGTCTGCCCCATTGACCAACTGAAACCTGATCTAAAGTCAATGGTGCAATATTTGTTTTGTTATTTAAAGAGCGCGTTAGTAATGTGCGCCTATAGGCGGGTCCTCAACGCACGCACAATCTGCTTATTAAAGACACAGGGATGTACAGCAGCACACAAACATGCCAAATATTAAAATTAAAAGGATTACAATGTAAAAGATTATCATTATGTACTAAAGGCCGTGTTGCAGGTAAAATTTTTCAACGAATTTGTGCAATTTGCTTGTTGGTAATGAACATTTAAACTGTTATCAATTGTATTTTATGTTGTTGGGTATCACAAAACGGAATAAAATACGAAAAAGTAGGTACTATCTTACAGCGCCAACGATTCTCCTTTCCGCCACAATGCATTCCATGACGTCACCTTGGGGAGAGAGTTTTACCAAAGCCCGCCTGGAGAGCGCTGAGAGTGACTAAAGAGACGAGTAGTAGACGAGAGTATTCAGATAGCGCAGATTATAGAACATGATCATTGTCTAACACATCTATAGTCACCTATAACTGTTTAAGTTGGTTCATAAGACCTCGTGAAAAAAGTAAACAAACAATTAACATAGGCTACTCGTGCGTGCTGGCTTGAAGGGGACCATGATCCTGCCTGAGATGTGTCGTGTGTATGCTATATCTTCAGCACAAACGGATTCAGGCAGCATGCATTCAGCATTCAGTCACATCTGGTCGCGGGGTGAGCTCCTCGACCAGCGACCAAAACGCACTCACTGCCCTACAGCACAAGCTTTCCAGCGCAGTTTCCACGGGACGGCACCGCCCGCGCGAGCACCTGCCAAACACCGCGACAGACACGCGCCGGCTACGTTTGCAACAACATTTTCACCGGAGGAAGAGAAACGCTTAGAAACGCCCATATAGCTAGCACGAAGCCTTCTATTTATAGATGACAAAGACAAAGTTTACCAGTACTATGACAAAGGCTACCGGTAACGTTACTTATCTGAACTAACGTCATGATCACCGCCACTATAAAGAAAAGTTTATTTTTCAGTCGGTGCTATTCAATGACAGTAAAAAAAATATGTGTCGTTATCTCATTGCTGCGTTGCTAAATGATAGCAACTCACCAGGACACTTCACCAACTCTCCACTCATTCTGCTCGGACCATGCAGTTCATCGGCTTTGACGGCCATCAGGCTAGCTTTCCTCCACGTCTCCCCAACGTGACGCCATCACCGAATTGCGTGAAAAAAACCGTTAATACCAAAAACGTAAAAAACTGGTATTTAAGACCATTTTTGAGACATTTTAAAATGATATACATATCTTGAGTGATTTATGTACCCATTAATCGACAGTGGTGGTTAACCTGCAACATGGCCTTTAAAGATATGGTGGAATCCGACTAGTCCTGTAGATAATTTGCTTGCGCACTTTTACCTCACGCAAGTGAAGTGCTTCAAAGGCTCTGCACGATCCCAGCTGAGGAATAGGGTCTTATCTAGCGAAACGATCGGTCATTTAAAAATATATATATATGTATATATATATACTTTTTAACCACAAATGTCCATCTTGTACCATCTCTGAGATGCGCTACGTATTATGTCGTCACGTTGGAAAATCACAAAAAATAAATAAATTATAATAATAAACTAAAACAAAGATGTCGGACAATTTTGAAGTTGGAGGATAAAATTCGATGAATTTTTCGCCTTCCCTACCTTTTTGTACACAGACAAATAACTTGTATAACTTGTACAAATAACAGATGACATGACCCCGTGACCTTTCCAATGTGATTACGTAACGCTTGGCGTGTCACAGACCAGCACAAGACGATTTTCTTTTTGAGGTGAACTAATCCTTTAAAGCGGTTGAGCCTGCACTGAGAGACTCGTCTGCCTGAGGGCAATAATCTGGTACTCAGGGTGAAGGACATGGGTAGGGTTTGAAATAACTTTCTGAGCTGTCTAATAATTGTTTTGTCAAAAAGAGCCTGAAGTGTGGGATACTGCTTGACTCCCATAATTTTCATGGCTCTTTGTGTTAGCCGTGCAATCTAAAGCTGGGGAACAATAGTCCAACAAAGGTGGGGAAGAAGGGAAGAAAAGGGGGAAGGAAGAAAAGGAGAAGGGGAAGAAGAGAAAGAAAAAATGAAGAAAAGAAAGGGTGAACTGTGACGTTCAGAGATATGCCTTCCTTAGCATAGGTCTTGATACAATTTCCGATTTCTTTGTGTGGTAAAATCACACATTTATATTACACTGTTTTCTATTGCAGGTGATCAACAAGACGTGGGTTTTTAATCCAGCTAAAGACAACTTTTTGTAATATTTATTAATTAATTAAATAGCCATTCTTTTTGAATGCATACTGTTCCAGTGTTAATACAATATACATATGTAATTTGTTTGTTGTGTTTTTTTATATTCTCATGAAAAATAATGTTATTTATTAAATAGTAACTAAAATGCTGAAAAATGTCTGTCACAAGAATAACAAAATGTACAAATTATCTTTTTATATACAAATGTTATGTTGCAGTATACTGATGAAATGTTATTTGAAAGTAAAAAAAAAAAACAATCACTTGCCAATTTGTTTTTATTTTACAATTATGCCAACAGAACAGTAATGAATATTAAATAAAATGTTAAATAACATGTTTTAAAAATAAATAAGTTAAATGAAAGGTAATACAAATTTAAAATGTATAAAACATTTTTTTTAAATGTTTAATACCATTTAACACAGGTATTACAACTGTTCACACTATATACAATGTTATATTACTGTACATACCAAATATATACATTATTTGGAAATGTTTTTTTCGCATTACTTCTAACCACACTTCTTTAGTAACAGTCTCAGTCTGTGGACAGTACACCCTGCCCCTGTACTGGCTATGTCCTGTTGCACTTGTTTTAAAAAGCCCGCATTTTTTACAAGTGTTCGCCTCTACAGTTCTCCTGTAGGGTCTCTTGGGCATGGCTCCTGTATTGGCAGATGGTGCAGCAGGGCTGTGAGCTGGTGCCCTGCACCACTGTAGGCTGTAACAGTGGCTGCATCATTGGCATTCCTTGGACCATCTGGACTCCTTGTACCATCGGGATTCCATGGACCATTTGCACTCCCTGGAACATTGGCGCAGCCTAAAACATTGGCACACCCTGGAAACCTGGTGCTGCCTGTATAATTATACTTGGAGTCGGTCCCATCTGTAGTGATGCTCCAGGTGCTGAAGGTGTTAGCCAACATCTAACTCTGCGCTGGTTCCTTGGGTCTGAGAGGGGGTTGCCGAAAGGAAGTCTGCCTCTGCTTTGCCTGATCAGCTGTGCTCTCTGGTAGCTTGTACTGGTGCTGCTCCCCTGGTTGTTCTGGCTCAGTCCGTAGACGTTTGGCAACCTGGAGAGGCTCATGAGCTTCAGGGAGGGGCTGAGGCAACTGAATGCCCTGAAGCAGCACAGACAGCTCCTGCTTTTCTGTCTGTTGTTGTACCACTGAATCAGGGTGTTCTGGTTAACCTCCACCAGCTGCATTGATGTTCCTCCCATCACCAAGCTGTTGCCCAGTACAAGCTGCCTTATCCTGTGATACTCTTGCAGGATCAGAGACCATCTTGACAGGGTTCCTTTGCCTTTTCTTTTTGGGCTTGGGTGGATAGTGCAAAGCCTGATGAACATGGTCTCCACCAGACGGCAACAGTCAGGCCACTGAGCAGGTGCACTGCCTGCACCCAGCACACATCTGGTGGTGCGCTCTACTCCAGGGTGAGTGGGCTTCTTGGTACTCTGAAGCGTCCACTCAACAGGCTCTTCTGGGGTCGAGAAACATACACTACCCGTTCCTTGTTCCGGTCATGCAGGTTCTGCCAAAGAGCAATTATGGTGTTGGCTTCCTGGTTGGTCAGGCTGAGGGCTGTGTGGGGCCCGGAGCTCCACCAGATATTCTGCCAGCTGGTCTACATGTTGATAACCCGGGACATTTTGGTAGTCAACAGCCTATTAAAGAACACACAATCAAATTATTACTATTTATTTTATATCTGTTTAATGCATAATTCCATATTGATTCTGTTTATCACCATAAAACTGCTTTGACACAATCTGTATCGTACAAAGCACTATAGAAATAAAGCTGACTTGACTTGAACCGTATTTGCAGCTTACTAATGACTTAAGACTGTACTTTTACATTTAAAATATGTGGAATGTCTGTAGTTAAAGCACTGGATGTTAATTCATCACTGTTTGAACTATTCTACTTGATTTGAAAGACGCACAAAGGAGTGGTATTTACCTTGTGTCCATCATCATCATCACCATCATCCCGACCAGCATCCTCTGGCTCTGAAGGGAGAGTTGAAACAGAAGTTTCAGAGGGAACAGGTGTGACAGCAGTCCCTGAGGGTCCAGGTGATGAAGGAGACTGTGTGAGGTCATGTGTGGGGTCAGGGGACCAGTGAAGAGGATGTGGCACTGCTGGTGACCAGGTTGGAAGAACCCAGTGTCAGTGTGGAGGAGGGTGGTGACAGAACAGCCTCCGGATCTGCAATGGTGTGATCCTCACTGATGTCACAGAAGCCCTCATCTTCATCTCGCTCCTCCACACTGAGGTCCTCAATGAGCTCTGCTGTCTGCTCAGAGTCTGGATTCATGTCCTGCAGTGCCTGACCAGTCTGCTTGAACAGATACTGCACTCCAATGAGCTCACCTAAAAATAAACGCAATAAACAAACAGAAATGAAACACCATTTTGTAAAATGTTTGACAAAAGCCCGATGATCATATTTAAATGTCACACGTTTTTTTTTCATCAAGTAAACCTAGGTTACTTCAGTCCAGTAAATGTTCAACAATATAACAGTTATTCTTACAATTACTTTCTAAAAATCAATAAAGAATTGACAGCAGAAAGACATGTGAATCACAAGCTCAAGGTGGAAGTTTGTACAATTATAATAAAAGGTCTTTTACTTGCTAAAAATATGGACTATCAATCAGACGATAGAGGGCATGTTTCCAGAAAAGTTTTGATAATATTGATCATTTAGAGGCCTTAGAAATGTGCATATAAAATATGATACAGTAGACTACATTGGGTTACATCTAATATATGAACTGAAATTACACAGAAATTGCAAGTTTATTAACAATAACAAATTCTCTCCACCGGTGTAACATGCAGGGGGACAAAATGTGGGGACCACTTTCCTGCCAAACAGCTTTTCATAATTGCTGTTAACACAGTGCACAAGTTCTCCTGTGTAGCTGCGCAAAGCTGATGACTCCGATGACAGGGAAGCAGCCTCCCGGTCCTGGTTCCACCGGTGTAGACCCTCCAGCAGATAAATCTGAAAATTCAGACTGTTCGCACTGGTCCCTGTAAATAGACACAACAGTGTTTAGGGGGTGAAACACACAAAGACACTTAATGCTCAATCTTTACACATGCACAGTG